>CAUYPO010039002.1:0-57929 GCA_963574435.1 Cheirogaleus major
ATAGCACCTCTTGTATATTCCTGGATACAGCTGGAACCCATTCTACTAAGTGAAGTATCTCAAGAATGGAAACACAATCACCACATGTACTCACCAGCATATTGGTATTAATGGATCAACATCTAAGTGGACATATAGGAATAACATTTGTCAGGTGTTGGGAGGATGGGAGGGGGGAGGAGGGGATAGGTATATACAAACATAATGAGTGAGATGTGCAATGTTTGGGGGATGGTCATGCTTGAGGCTCTGCCTCGAGGGGGGAGGGGGGCATAGGCAATATACATAACTGTAATATTTGTACCCCCATAATATGCTGAAATAAAAAAAAGTAAAAAAAAAATAAAAAAATAAAATAAAATACAGTGATATGTTAACAAACTTCCAAAAAAATATTGGAGAAGATACATAAATAATAAGGCAAAAGGGGGCTTTCTGAGGAGTTGGTAATAATCTATATTTAGACATGGTTGGGAGTTGGAAGGGTGTAACTTCAATTCAATTTGTAATAATCCATTCAGTTGTTCACTTATGTTTTATGCCTTCTTTTGTGTATATGCTATCTGTCAATTAGAATGTTTTAAAATAGTGCTTTATAATTGAGCAAGAAATGCCCACATGTGATTTATTGTTATACCACTGTGTGCACATATTTCAGTGCTCAGTGTTTTTGTAGCGTGAGGGTTTTGCCAATTGATCACTTTTCTTTTGTTTGTTTTGCACATCAGCTTCCAAATTCCACATTCAAAATTTGAACCAAAACTTCACTGTGGAAGAGGAGCAGAAATAAGACGAGGAAACTTAGAGATGACACTTGCAGGAGTGGATCCTGGTATTGTGTAAATTGTTGTTTGAAGCTTATACAGTTTCGAGGGCCCTTCTTGATGAAAATAACATAAAATTAGGCCTGGAAGTAAATATTGATTTAGGACAGTCTGAGAAGTGAGAAATCTGCTTCTGGAATTTATTTTTTACTGTTTTAAGGTGGGACAACAACAATAAAAAACCCTTAAACTATTCTCATTTTGATTCGTCCTATTGCAGGTAATACTATCCTGTATTTACTATATTCCCCTTATTTCTCCCAGGTATCTCCAATGACAGTTCTTATTTTGTTCATGACTAAGGGAACAAACCCCCTCTATTTGTTTCTAAGCAATAGCTGGAAAATGAGCAGCTGATCTATAGATATATATAGTTAGCATTATGGAAAATAGGATTAGAGTAGAATCTCTGATTTGCTTCTGTCTAAAATAACATAAGACAATACATGCCTCACCCTTCTTGCTGAACTCAGAGCCTAGACATGGTCTACGTAGCAGGTACCATGTAACAGATCACAGGTGACCAAATTGAGCTTCATTTAGGCTTCCCAACGGCCTTCTGAAATGAGAATTATTACTCCCATTTTGCAGCTGATAACATTTACTTGCATTCAACCAGAGAATAATGCCTGAGCCAGAATTTAAATTAGGGTTTTTGCTCTTAAGAACTATGCTTTAACCATTACATGCTGCTAGCCAACTGAAGTACTTTGTTTCACAAGTTGGGACATACAACTGATCACAATATTTTTTTTTTTTTTTTTACTAGTAATCAGAGTACATTCTAGAATGGTCATGATCTTAAGTTCAGGGATCAAGTATCTGCTTCTCATTCCTCTAATAAGAGAGATGAAATACAGAAGAGTTGAATTTTAAAGAGAATGTCTTAGGCAAGAGTACAAACAGAATAAACTTAACATGGCTATATAGCTTAGGCTCTTACTTCTAACAAGATCAGTCTTTCCTGCTTAGCTCCTATAAACTCTCCAGATCCCAAAAGGGAAAACAAGAAAATAGTACATTTTTATGAATAGAAAAATGCATCTGGCTGATGTACGTTTGGTTTTTTCTCCTTAATTTTCATACTTAAGTCACTAAAGTAATGCAATTTCCTGGTTCCTTTTCCTAATTAAATTATTTTCCTCCTATACCTGCCAACTAAACTTACCAAGATAGTATAGGGACATAAACATTTTGGTTTTATTTTTTTTGCAACAACTCATTTTACTCCATTTTAGAGCGGTTTTACGAAACTTCATGCTGCAAACGCAATCAACTTCTCTCTTTCTCTTTCTTTTTAAGGAACTGACAAACATAAGTAAATAAACCAAAAAATTTCACTTATAAATGAACTTATCCAAGGTCAGATGTTTTTCTGTAAAAAACCATAGGGAAAATTATGCAGTCTTCCTGCTTTGTTTGTATAAAACCCAAATCAGCGTCAATCAGCTTGTCTTGATTTGGTATCAAGCCCCAGAAATGTGACTGGCAAAGCTTAAATGGGTTTCAGGACCAGCTAAAAAGGGACAATCACTGGTAGATAAAAAACAGTTAATCTTTTGAAGGCAGGCATCTGAGAGCATTTGGTAAAATCAGGCAACCCTTGGTTCTCATTAGACCTTCCTTTCTAATACGAAAGACTTCTGCCTTCATTTAGTGACACTGTCCATGGACCAGTTGTCTGCAGTACGCAAAACAGATATGTTGGCCTTCTAGGTCTGGCAAACAAGTCTTGTCTTTCATTATTAGGACAAGTTTATTGATACCAAGACAGGCCGAGTTCCTACTTCCACTTGTGTTTGAATTCCTGAGCTGCGGCTGAGTCTCTTCTGGAAGGAAGTGTAAAATCACTATTGGCTGCTAATTCAGACCTGATTCTTTGGAATTAAAACTTCTTTCTAATAACTCAAGACACAGAGGAAATAGTAAGTCCTTCAACTTTTGGCAAAATGCTTTTATAATTCTAGGGGCAGCGGGTGGGGGGAGGAAGATATTCAGCCATCAATTAAAAAAATTGTAATGTTAGAAATATACATAGTATTTATTCTCTCTTTTCCTCCTTCTTTTTGAGAAAAGTCTAGCCTCATGTTTCTTGAGAGTAGAGAAGGCAATTCTTTTGGATTGGCACCTTGAACCACATTTAAGGTAGGCAAGGCTGGAGTTTCATGGGAACCATCTACCCTTGTGCCTCTTAGAGGATACACCTACCCTGTCCTTGGGACACTGGACAGACACTTCAGTGTGCAGCCACAACCCTGCTCTCCACCCTCCCTGCTGGCCACTCAAGAGCCCATTTGGGAGTGGCAGGGCGGGTGTTCTCCTGAGAAAGGAATTTTTTGAGAGTCTATTTCACAATTTCCTCTCAGGTTTACAAAAGTCAGTTGGAGATGAGAAATTAAAAGTTAGGCCCAATTATTAGCAATCATTCATTTGCAGCTGATAGTAAAAGAACTCTACAAATGCTATATGATCTTTCTTTACAACTATTATGTCAATGCAATGGTGGTTAATAACATAAACAAGGTAAATTTACATTAAATTTAATAGAAACCATGGGCCATACATGAATAGTTTCTTTCTCTCTGGCCAAATGCAGTCATTATTCAACAAGTATTTGTTCAGCATGCCAACATGAAGAAAACTGACTTAAAGTCTGGCTGAAACCTTGCCCCGGTGACCAAACACCCTCAACAGAGGTAACAATGAACAGTGATAGATGGAGAAACATTGATTACAAGAAGCAGATGTCAGTAGTAGTGAGGACTGAAGCTTACAAATAAACAGTGGCTAATTAATCCAGAGTGAATTCCAGTAGGCCACCTGGCTATTTTTGACGTTATGAAATGGAGGCAGAGGGGAAGTAAAAGGATGAATTCGACAACCTCAAAGAGCTAAGCGAGAGATTTTGTTTAGGGAGCCATCTTACAGTTGACAAACCATGCTTGGAAATTATGCAGAGATACCAGGAGCTGGAATGCAAACAGAGAATGGAACCCTGACACTGCCTGGACTTGTTTGCTAAACATGTAAATTATGACAGGTGATTGGCGGCGACAAAAGTCAATTTATTTAGGGGGTCAGACTACTCGTGGTGAAAGGTGCGTTGAAAATTAGAGTTATCTTCTTTTTGTCTAACCTAACTCTACTAGTAACCTAATAGAGTTATCTTCTTTTTGTCTCAGTGTCCATAGAAGTAGAAACTGTGATTTAGGAAGTGTCCTACTTCAGGTTGTATATCCATTGACTAGCAGACTCAAAACCTGTCTCACTTTAATTCTTCTTTTAGAATCCAATAATCCAGATACACTAAGACTTGGCACAAAGGAAAATGGTAAATTTCTACACACATAGCCTCTGACACAAAGACTAGAAATATTTGTGAAAGTTTAGTTATCCCGGCATCTCCATGGTTCCATCTGATAATCTTATTGATGAATTATATGTAGATATATGATTATATGAGACAAATGGGATAAACAAAAAGGGGAAATGCATGGGGCTGATATAATTCTTTGCAACCCTTCTGAAATTTCAAACTCAGTTTCTGATGATGGAAACATAATGAGAAACGCCGTGATTTTTTCAAAAAGGAACTCCCCCCCCCCATCTTGTAGCCAAAACACTAAAGATGATAGAATTGATCCTGTAGAAGCTTTTAAAAATGTGGTCAATTAAAAACAGACTCCCTAATGAGTAGAAAAACTAGATATCATTACCAGTGTGGATTGGTCAGGTCAATCTGGTACTGGTTAGTTTATCTTGTATAGAAGCACTGCATGTGATATCCACTTTAGATAGAACTGCGGATGTGTGTAATGTACTCCTTACTGTAGTATCTCTTTCACTCATCTTACACCATTTAACTTTTTTTAAAAAATGAAGCCTGCCATTCTACCCCCAAAATGATGAGGTTACATTCTGATATTTTAAAAAGACCATGCTAACACATTTCTTGTGAGATACTAATATACTGATTTTGGTTTGTTGGCTTTTAATCAATTAGATGGGAAGATTCATTCAGAAAGTGTAGAATGATTGAGTTATTGATTGATGGAGTGATTGGAGGGTAAGGGTTGGTACTGCCAAGTGATAATTAAAAAGGAGCATTAACATTATCTGGCATTTCGAGTCTTTTTTATTATGAAATTGTTGACCCAGTATATGTAATTAAGCAGGGCCTAATGAAAATAAGGGGGTTCAAAGATTTGTCCCCAAATGTTTCTCCCTTCTATATTGTTTCTAGCTACAGAAAGGTAGAAAATAAGGGTGAATGAAAAACTGACCTTGGCAGCCAATCAGATGACCTTCTGTTGGAAAATTTTCCTCTGAACTCTAAATAAAGGTAGGTTTGATTATGTATTAATATCAACAAACTTGCCACCCACGGGGATTTACACACATACCACACAGGATATCGTCTTATGGCTCCGTGACAATTGTGTCTCCATAAGCCAAGTGTTTTTAGCTATTTTAAATTCTTACATCTGATTTGTTAGTGATTTTCTCTTTGAAAACCTTTTTTCTTCTAACTGCTCATTTTTACTTGTTTTTATAGCCAGGAAGAAAATGGCATAGGAAAAAATGTTACACCAAATAAGTTGGTAAGATCCAATTCAAGTTATTTAGCACATCTTAAGTAACTATTATGTATTTAATATAAGGCCCTGTGCTAAATTCAGGAATTTTGCGTATAGTCATTTTCATGCACTTTGTTTCTGCACTTCCTGGGGTCCTGACCCTGGGAATGTTTAGATTCTGTCAGCTCCCTCTCTTCAAATTCATCAAGAAAAAGTAGCCCTGAGAGAGGTACTTAGTCTGTACCACAGGTTTTGGAGGGGTCTGCTGGGATGTATTGTGGAAACCAGTTGCCTGCCCCTCTAGCAGTGAGCAGTGGTTGAGGGGTTTCACTGACTCACATCGTAGCAAACTTGAATCTCTCTTTTCATGGGAAATAATAATGCAGGATCCAAAGTTTACACTAAAACTGTTATCGAGAAAAACTTTTTAAGCCATTGCCCTTCACTATCTAAATGCTAACTGTATGCATGGGGTCTACATGAGATAATTATTTCAAACAATCTTCAGAAGAGAATAATTTAGCACATTTGGAACTATTAATAACCCAGGATTGAAGCATTAAAGTGCTAATTGAGGTAGGAAGGATGTGACTGTCACAGAGAGGAGTTCGGGACTGACTGGAGATGGGACACAAAGTTGCGTAAAGATTGTAGACTAAGGTTATTTCAAGAGCCTCCCAATCTGTTCCCTTTTTCTGTTTCACCCTCTCCAAGGTATCCTATATAATGCTATTGAATTATTTCTGTTAAAAACAATTTTTAAATTTTGTATCACTTATAATCTTGAAAATTTTCAATGGATAAAATGCAAACATTTTCTTTACAACACCCATGCATGTTCTCATACCATCAATTTTCCTGTTCTCACCTCCACCCTTCTGCGAGGCTCACCTCTTCCTCATTACTCCTGTGTCCATTTGCAGGCTATCTCAAGGCCCACAAGGAACTGGATCTACAGTAAGATTTAGGCATTTATTGGTTGGTCCCTCAGAACCCTCTCTGCTTTAGTAATTTTCAGAATGAATCCTTGCATTGAAATCCCAAATTATACCCTCTTTTCATTACCATTGTTAATTAACCCACAGAAGGTTCAGCCCAAGAATTAGATATGCAAATGAAAATTTGACTTTCAAGTTTAACTACTTGTGTAACCCCATTACAGTGTACACTGTCAACATATATTGAGATACACTGTATTTGTTATAAATCTCCTTTAGACAGCCAGCCTAAGTTTGGACTATAATTTGTGGATGCATTACCATGCCAGGACAATCCAGTTCTCCTTAAAAAACACCACACGCACACCTGAATCAACATGGCCAATCCCCAGCAGAGAGGGGTGTTGCTCTAAAGTGGGTGATTCACTCTCTGTTAGCAACTTACACCCCAGCATGACCTAACCGAATCACTTTATTCCTTCTGAAACAGGAATCATATCTGCAATTAACTTGGGACCACCAAAAATGAGGGAAAAAGAAAGATGTTGAAGGAGCGATTGTAATCTTCCTCAGGGCATAGATTCTAGCACTTAAGATAGAGTAGGGAGTTACAAGATAAAATTTTTGGAGAAAGTGTAAAACAGAGACCCAGATAGAGAAAAAATGAAAAACAAATGTTCATTTGTTTTTTAAAGATAATAATGAGGTACCACTACACACCAATTAGAATGACTTACAAAAACTGCTGTCAACACCAGATGCTGGTGAGGATGTGGAGCGACTGACACTGTCACACACTGCTATTGGGGACGTAAAGTGTTCCCCCCACTCTGGAAACTGTTTTGCAGTTTCTCATAAAGTTAAATATGCACTTACCATACAACTCGCTATCCCGTTTTTAGGAATTTACCCAAGTGAAGTTAAGACTTATGTTTCAAACAAAGCAGAGTACATGAATCTAATGGAAAACTACTGAGCAATAAAAAGTAATAACTGTTGATACATGAAACAGCTTGGCTGGATCTCAAAGGCATTATGCTGATTGAGAGAGCGCAGTTTCCAAAGATTACATACTGAATGCTTCTATTTAAATGAAAGTCTCAATAGATAAAACTGCAGTGACAGAGAACAGATCAGAGGTTGTGGAGTGGGGTGTGGGTAGAGGTGGAGGAAGGGGGACATAAAGCAACAGTGTGAGGGATTTAGGGGAGTGATAGAACTGTTCTCTACCCTGATTCTTACAGTATTGCCACGAATCTATACACATGTTAAAGTTATAGAATTGTACATCAAAAATTAATTTTACTGTAAATTTAAAAATATTAAAATATAAAAAAGAGGTAAAAGGCATGGACAGAAGAGTATCTAACACAAATTACTCTTTCTTTAAAATTTAAGCATAGTTGAAAAAAAAAAAACAGTGCTTAAGGGATTTCTTTCTAGCTGCACAAGGAAATTGCAGAAACCACTGAAGACCTACCAGGTAAGTTACTTGGAATTTGTCTTTTGATTTTTCAAGTTGAATAAAACTGGTTTCCTGACATGCAAAATGGAGAATTAGATGAGGAATTTGTTTATATTATGATAGAAACTACAAAACCACATTTTTTCCTTGCATATTTATTGTTTGACAAAAAGCCTTTACTAAAATGCGAGCCTATAAAAAATATTTCCTGTGGAAAGTTTAAAGTTTAAATTGACATATTATCTTTGGAAATGACATTTGCTAATGAAAAACCATTGGCCTCTTTAATAGGCAAGATTTCTCTCCAACTTGTATGGCTTGGAGGGTGGTTATCCTGGATAGAGACCACAGCTAAGTAAGGCAAGTTTCATTCTTTGTTTTGTTTTGTTTCTTTCTTTGGTTTTAGTTGTTTATGCCTATCATTCTCCAAAATATATGGGCTTAATCAGCAATCAAGAGACACAGCTTTGTTGCTTACATGGGGAGATGTGACTTTATGTAGCTATGCATTTAAAATATCCATCAATTCACATAATAAAGTAATGCCTTTATTGTTTCTGTACAGAATCATCCTTTTCACTGTGTGTATGTGTGTGGTTTTATAATTAGGCTACACATTTACCAGATCTTTATTTTAAATTTCTAATATCAAGAGTTTACATTAGCATATATTTTCATTTTGTGATTTTTTTTTACATGGGAGAAAGGGGGAATATTTGTTTAATAAGTAAATTGATTTTTTTTGTTTGTTTAGCAATCTGATGCTTTTGCCCAGAGAGAGGCATTTCACAATTCTAATGGCTACACCTTCTTGACTCATGGATCACCTATCATTTCAAAGCAGCTACCATTGTTAAAAACACAACACAACAAAACAAAACAAAAGTATCTGTGGCAGAATATAAAGGCCTAGAACAGGAATAAATAAACTGCAATTTGTGAGCCATCTGCCTGTTTTTGTAGATAAAGTTTTATTGGAACTTAGCCACATCCATTTGTTTATGTTTTATTTGCAGGTGTTTTCACTGTACCATGGCAGAGTTAAGAAGTCATGACAGAGACTGAATGGCCCACAAAGTCAACAATTTTCACTATCTGACTCTTTACAGAAAAGTGTGCCAACCCATCACCAAGGCAGTTATCTCAACAAATGTTTCATTTTTGTTACGCCAAATTTTATCTTAAACATTTTAAGAGCTCAAGTTATATTTAAATAAAATCTCAGTTCACTCACTTTGAAAACACCTTGAAAGGATGTTAAATGGAATTTGAAATTAAGCATTGGACAAAATCCACTGAGATTCTGCTTATCAAAGCCTGAATGTGGAACGTCTAGGACTGGTCCTCTGCAATGAAATACACATGTAATATTCACAAAGCTGTTAAACATCAAAGGTTCTGCTGTGCCCAGCCTTGTTAAGTAATGGTAAAAACCAAGACACAAGAATGGGCATTTGAGTAATGAGAGAGTATGCTAGGTAACACTTAACCTGGAAGATGTATATATATATTTTTTCAGCCTAATTCCTAGTATTTCTTTAAAAGAAACAAGCCTTCCATCTCTGAGGCATAAACTGGAGACTGTTAACAAAAGGAATTTTGAGTATTCAAAGGTAGTCACTCAGAGGAGTTAAGTCTTCAGCATTTCCTTTGTTGCATGGATTTGGGTAATAGCCAACAGGAAAAAACAACACAAATGGAATCACTTACCTTTCTCTATTTGGGTGTATGAATGGGTTATATTGACTTTAATATCCAATTTCATTGACTTTCAAACCTACCTGATTGATGTCAGGAGATAGAATATGTTTAACTCTCCCCTTCCCCTAACATGTCTAAGGTTTCCCAGATTGGTTAATAGAGTCCCCACCAAGCTGCAATACCCAGTGCCAACTCCCTGTAGCTCAAATCTAGATGGTGCTGTGAACTTGCCCCATTGAGGCAGGACCTACCTGCTGCCATCTTGCTGCTGTTGCTATACTCGATGCTTGGGAGACCCAACACTGCTGTTTAAAGGGCAGTGCCTGCTGATGCGTCCTCTCCCATCCTATGATGCACACACTGCCAGAATGTGCCAGGCAGGTTCCAGGACCAGCAGCATACTGTACCCAGGGCATTTCTGTTCTCCCTTCTTGTGATCCTTAGGCCTTAATGTTGTACCTGTTAATGTACAGGTGCCCACTCTTGTGGTAAGGTCACTCCTATGGCCACTCATGTCTTTCCTATAATCTGGCCTCAGTCAGGGTTCTTCTAAAAAATCAGCAATGCATATTTGAATCTCTAATGGAGACAGCATGCAGTCATGTTTCTCCCCAGGAGGACTCCTTTGCACCTGTGTAAATCAGAAGCAATCATGTTCTTGGGAGGAGGAATCTAACCAATTCTACTGTCATCAAAATTTAAGCCTTAAACATTAATGGATTTTTCTGGAAGGAGCTGTTATCAAGGCTTTTGACTACCGTATTTGAATCCCATATCCTATTTACCCAAGCAGGAGTGAAGCAAAAATGATGTTGTTGAATTCTAGGTAGTAGAGGCAGAAAAACTCTAGGAGTTCACTTTTAAACTTTGTAATTATCAAAGCTGAGGGCTACTTCAAACATGTGTCCGCAGACCATCTATAATAAAATCATCAGGGCATTCTAGAAATACCAATCCCTGCCTTACTCCCCAGCAACCCAGGGTTGGACCTGGGAACCTGTTTATTAGAAAGGGTGGCACTAAACAGAAAGGTCACAGAGGAGATCTGTCTATACAGTAGGCACTTCCCATCTGTGGACTCTACCAACTGTGGATCAAAATATTAAAAGAAAATACAACTATAAAAAATACAAATAAGAAAGCAATACAGTATAATAACTACATAACATTGACATTGTATTCGGTATTATAACTGATCTAGAGATGATTTAAAGTAGGAGGCTGTGCATAGCTTCTATGCAAATACCATGCTATTTTATTTAAGGGACTTGAGCATCTGTGGATTTCAGTATCTGTGGGGTGTCCTTGAGGATACTGAGGGATGACTATATATTATTAGAAATTTTCCATACATATGCATGTTTGCTAGAAAACTACATATGGTTAATTTTATACCATGAAACTGAGTCTTTTTAACCAACCCTTTAGTTGGCTATAAAACTATGTCCCTACTGGTTCTCTTCTGAGTTTAGAATGACCATATGGGAGCATTCTTTCTAGCAACATTCACACCAAGAACAGCATCTTACATTGAAGCCCAATAACAGATATATATGAACAAACACCTAAATGTTTTAAAAATACCCACCTAAGAGTATACTCTTCAGATTTTGTCCAACTGATTGATGCCATATAGATACTGTGTAAGAAGCTCATCCTCCACAGAAAGATTGCCTATAATAGTAAATAAAACTGCAAGCAGTACTTTTCTGCTGAACCATTTTTGTTAAAAGTAGTGAGAATCTGGATTGGGCTAAAAGCTGAAATGCAGATTGGCTACTGACCCCAGGCAATGTCATAGTCTGCTTTCTCTTTCCTCAGTTTTTCTGGAAACCCTGATGTTGTCTCTTAAACCAAGAGGCATTGAGCTTAAAAAGGGAAATTTGAGATTATCTCTTCGTCAAAAAGAAAGGCATAGATTTAAGATGATCCACTGACGACAAACTCCAGATCCAGGAGCTGGGAAATTTATCCTCTCCAATGTGATGGTGCCCGTACAGAAACACAGGAATTAAATTTTCAGATATTTGTGGTGCCTGGTGTTAGCCATCTTCATAGATGAAAAAAAATAACATAAAACTTATCTCCCTTTCCTCAGTTTTTACTGGATTTTTGTGTTATTAGACTGAGCATTGGTTAATTTTGCATTGAAAAATGTAAAATAGTATTTAGAAATATAATAATATTCAAATTTCTAATATTTATTCCATGTTCTAATCACCTACCAAAGAGCAACTTGAAGGCGGTCATTCTTCCTGCTATATTCTGTTACAGTATTTCATCCTAAATGGTTTTCTGATGTCTTGTCTTTTCCTCACTACACCACATCACCCTCTTTCTGTTTTTCTTCTTTTTCTCTGGTTCTTTCAGTCTACCTCTCCTTCTTTTTTCTCATTTGTCACTCTTGTATAGCTCTGTGCCTGAAACTAGGTCACGAGGCTGTCAAGATGTCAGCTTCAAATTTAGTTCTCAATTCCCTGTCTTAAACCACTTTATACTTTGAGAATGATTTGCTCTTCTTTGTGGTTAGATGGGACAATTTGAATACCCTTTATATTGCACAGGAGTGTTTCTCCATATATACCTGGGTCAGTGCCTTCTTATAAGTCCTTGTGTGTTGGTATTCACACACTATGGGATGCAGGTTAGCCTACAGACCTTCAGGTCTTGATAAATACATTTTTAAAAATTTAAAAAGCACTTTAAAAAAGAATCGTGAAGGTAATTTTTGTCACCACATTTATAAAACAATTCCAGTAACCAAACACAGCTTCCTTCTTACAGATGCAATTATGGTTATGCCTCATTGAGGGAAAAGATTTTTAAATATTAAAAATAAAAAGAGCCACAGAAAACTCAAATATCCTCCCCTAGGAACAAATAGTAAAATCTGGTATTCATTAAAATACTTGAATGCTAATGGAAGAGAAAAATGTAAGCCCTGTGTGTCTATTTCGCTGGACCAAGACAGTGTGGTTTCTCAGTTTTCTCAAGGCCTGGCCAACTTAGGATCTGGTGAGACTCTTTGGAGACAGGAAATGTGAGGTTGGATGTAGAGTAGAAATGGGTGAAAGGGTTTGGGGCTGCCTTGGACTGTACATCATCTTGACCTTTGCAGTGAGGAGTTACTTCCAGACATAAGAACCTCACTTCCCTTACTAATCCTCTTCTACTGCCAGAAACTCACTGCCACCGATGTGGAAGAAATGGTCTCAAAGCAAAACAAGACAAGACAAAATGCAGAGACTTCAGAGCTGTGGTCCCCAACCACTGGGTCGCAGACTAGTACTGGTTCATGGCCCATCAGGAACTGGGCCACACAGCAGGAGAGGAGCAGCAAGTGAGTGAGCAAAGCTTCACCTGTATTTACAGCTGCTCCCCATCACTCACACCGCCTGAGCTCTGCCTCCTGTCAGATCAGCGGTGGCATTAGATTCTCACAAGAGTGTGAACCCTACTGTAAACTGTGCATGTGAGAGATCCAGGTTGTGCGCGCCTTATGAAGATCTGATGCCTGATAATCTAAAGTGGAGCTGAGGCAGTGATGCTAGCGCTGGGGAGCATCTGCAAATACAGATTATCATTAGCAGAGAGGTTCTGCTGCACAACAAATGTAACACGCTTGAATCATCCCAAACCATCCTCCCACCCCTTGGTTGGTGGAAAAATTGTCTTCTACGAAACCAGTCCCTGATGCCAGAAAGGTCGGGGACCACTGCTTTAGAGGACCTATGGGTTTTGAAGTATAGAAAAGGATGAAGCTGAAAATTAAGAGGATCCTAAAAGGAAGCGACCTTCTCCCATCCCCTTGCCCTGCACACAACTGCCCTCCTGCTCCTACCTCCACGTAGACTGTGAGCCAGAGCAGGGCTGTCCAAAGATGTCTGCTTGGGTGTTTTTCACTTCAGGTGGTCATACTAATTAACATTCCACCAATGAGAGCCATTTGGGAACAGAGTTCCCTCCCCTTTTACATCTTGATTTTATTTTCAAGGCAAGGTCAAAAGACTGTCAGCTATTAATACTTTAGAATAAATTGATTGAATCAGACTGCCTTCCCCATAATTTCTAGGTAAGACCAACTGTCCAAGGGAAATACGACTTCTCATTGCTGGTAGAGAGGGGATTTGTTGATGAGAACTCTGGATGGGGAGGGTAAGGGAGGTCCATATGGGTAGTAGAATCTGAGACTGATGGCAATTTGCTGGTTCTGGGTATCTAGAGGCTTGGGGAGTGGAGAAAAAGGCAGGTGGGAAGCTGTCAAAGTCAATACTGGAGTGTTTCAAATGTCTGCCCCTGGCTAGGAAAGAAAGGAAAGCTCCCAGCCTGATAGCCTCCAGGAAAAGAGCTGGAACCGCTTTACAAAAGGCAGTCAACAGCCAAATTTCTGACTTGCCAATTAGATGAAGGGCATTGATAACTCCATTATGTGTTTGTTGAAATATCTGTTGCCCGGACTCTATTCTTTTAAATCGATGTACACATGGGACACATTTTAGTGCATAGTACGTGCTAAATAAATGTTAGCCATTATTATTAGTAGTAGTATACATTGTAAAAATCATAAATGCTCACTTATTAATGTCTATAAAA
Organism: Cheirogaleus major; assembly: GCA_963574435.1. Lineage (NCBI taxonomy): Eukaryota > Metazoa > Chordata > Mammalia > Primates > Cheirogaleidae > Cheirogaleus > Cheirogaleus major. The sequence goes on from CAUYPO010039002.1 coordinate 14,099, forward strand.
TTTAATTAATTAGCCAATTAATTTGATTAGGTAACATTTGAAGGGAATATACAAACTTAAAAGTTAATTGGGAGATAAGATATACATGAATAAAATGTTTACTCTTTTATTACAGAAATAGCAATAGACTAAAAATTATAGTTGTTAACATAGAAACAGTTTTCCCAAAAAGGAATTATCCTATAATAATATTTTGTATTTTTTTCACAAAATATATAGTAGAGATGGTAGATTTTTATTCTAAAGCCTTAGTAGTGGGCAAGGACTTTCTAAACATTGTACCAAAGGCAAATCATAAAGGAAAAGTCTAAATTTCTCTACAAAAAAATATAGTACTCAAAAAAGAAAAGAGACAAACCCCATCTTATAAAGAATTTTATAAAAGATAAGTGACAAACATAACTATTTGCAATATAATCAGGAAAAGTGTTAATATCACAAAATATAAAGAACACTCATAAATTTTTTAAAAAAGACTATCCTAACAGAAATATGAGGAAAGGCTTTACACAGAAGATAATAAAAAATCAAGTGGCTAATAATGAGATACTTTTTTTTTTTTGCCAAAGATCAAGTATTATTATTATTAGTTTATAATAATTCTTAGAGTCAGTATGACATGGGAAAATGAGGATTTTAAACACGTTTTTCCCTATTCTCTTTATATAAGGTTTTCATATGATTGTATCCATCCTCATCTTTATTTTATATTATTTCGTGAGACGAGGTCTCACTCTGTCACCCAGGCTAGAGTGCAGTGGCATCATCATAGCTCACAGCAACCTCAAACTTCTGGGCTCAAGTGATCCTTCTGTCTCAGACTCTTGAGTAGCTGAGACTACAGGTGTGCACCACCATGACCAGCTAATTTTTTCTATTCTTCATAGAGATGGGGTCTTGCTCTTGCTCTTGCTCAGGCTGGTCTTGAACTCCTGGTCTCAAGTGAACCTCCCACCTTGGCTTCCCAAGATCCTAGGATTACAGGCATGAGCTACCATGCCTGGCCCATCCTCATCTTTAAATAGCATATATAATATATTCCCACTACTCCCAGTGATGTACATTTAAGCCATATGTTTTCTTTGGGTCTCAGATTCATATATACATCTGCCTACTTGAGTTAGTCACTTTATTATCTGACAAATATCTGAAAATTTACATATTCAAACAGTACTTTTCATCTTTTCTAGCCTGGTTCTCTCCCAGTCTTTGTTTTCCCAGGAGTCCCAATCTCAGAGTAGAATTATTTTTGATACTCTGCTTTCTTCCTCCCCATACCCAGTGTCACCGAGTTCCAGCTACACCATTTCCAAAGACATTCTTAGTCCATCCACTTCTCTCCAGTTCCACAAGATCACCCTGGTCTGAGATGCCAACCATGCTTTCCTGAATTGCAGCAAGAGTTTTCTATTCGGTCCCTACACCTTCTTCTTCCCTTTTCTACTGATTTTCCATCTAGCAGTCAGAATGATACTTGTAAACTATAAATAGGTCATGCTTCATGCTTTGTCATAGATTAAAACTCTTCAATGGCTTTTTATTCGTCTTTAGTAAATTCAATCATCTGGTGCCTACTATGTGCCTAGAGGAGCCCATAGTAGGCACACTATAGACATGTGTTGAATCAGTGATTATCAAGACCTTCCATGGTGTGGCCACTACCCACTGCGGGAGCCTCACTTTAGGGTAGTCCTCTTTCCTCCCGCTTTCTCTCGTCCTTCCTCCTCTTTCGTCTTCCCCCAGGTCCTTGAATGGGCCCAGCTTTTCCTGGGTTGGGATATCGACAAGCACAATTCCCTCATCCTGGAGAGCCCTCACCGCACTTCTCACAGAGCTGCCTCCTTGCAGTCAGGACACAGGATATAGGAGCTGCCACCTCTGAGAGGCCTTCCCGGAATAGCAAGTCTACGGTAGACTCACCTCACACCACTCTGCATTGTTTGCCTCCACATAATGCATCAGAGTTGGTATTTATATATCTGATTGCATAATAATTTGGCCATGAGACCTCTAGGGCAGCGACAATGACTGTGTTTGGCTCTTGACTGTTTCTTTCATGCTTCCCACAGTGGTGCAAATGATAAGCCCAAAAAGTAGGTGGAGAGACAGAATACAGCTAATAATTAGCACATTTTGAAAACTTTCTCTGTGCCAGGTGCTCTGCCTTGAACGAGGTGATACGCGTGAATGTAGGTAAACCATGCAGGGGATTGGAAGAATGCCTGATGCTTGGCGAGCGCATTAGGATCTGTAAGCGTATGCTCTCCAGTTGAATCCCCACAATTATCCCACAGAGAAATCTCTACATCTCATTTTAGATGTAAGAAAGCAGGGGCTCAAAGACGTTAAATAAGTGTCAAAGTCTGGACCCAAACCCAAGTCCATCAGATCCAATAACCCTCCTCTGTCCCCATTTAGGAGCATCCTTGGCTCACACCATTTGTGAAGGAGCTGCCCTCTTTGCGCAGCTGATCTTGACCTCAGATGCTACCCAATTGCGCAGGATCTCTTATCCTTTCTCCAGACTGCAGAGTTGGATGGGGAGGTTGGATCCGACATCTGTCAAGGAAAGAAGGGCTGAAATGATGTCACTGCCATTTTCTTTCCTGACATTGTCTATAACTAGAGTGACCCTCCATCCTTATTTGCCAGGCCAGTCCCAGTTTACTCCAGTTGTACAAGCATAGCTATTAACAGAAAGCATCCCTGCATGGACAATGAACCACACGGTCACCCTGTCCATGGCTGTCCAGTGTGCCTGGTGGCTGGTTTGCCAGCCTTGGCTTCCTGCTTTCCTCCTCACTCACCTTTGGTGACTTGCTTTCTCTGCTCTAACACATTGGGTCTCCCAGATGGCAGCTGACTCTTGCCAGCTCCTAGCTCATCTGCCCAGTTAATCCACCTTCCGGCAAGCTCATAGCCCACCCATGGTCAGAGAGAACCACGAGGCACGGGCACCCGGGTTCAGTATCCTTCACCCGGCCTTGCTCAACACGCCGGTGCGCCCTGCCTGCTACGCACGGAGCGGAGCGCTCATCAGAGTTTCCCAGCAGCCTCTCCGATCCTGACCATCTTTCACCTGGGTCCTTCCGCAGTTGACTAACCTCAAAGACGCCTTAGAAATTTCAGGGAGAGCAAAGGCAATTCCTCACTTCCTTGCCCGGTGGGACTGCTTTGTGTCTTCAATGGGGCTGATTTATTTTGCCCCGTCAAGCCCTTACAAGGAACACACGTGTCCTTCCGTTCTCATCTCTGCTTCCTGTAGCCCCTGCACAACCCCATGCTAGGGTTTTGAAATGGTAACGAGCTGCTGGTTTTCTACCCTGGTTTGTCAGTTTTGTTTCTAACAGAGTGAATATTTTGTCTCTTGATTCATCCTCACAGGAAGATGAATGCCGTGTGCTGTAACTCTACAACCTCTTCCTGCCTGCTTCCTTGCTCCGACACGACCATCAGAGGATAGATGCTGGGCAGCCGGGATTTATTTTTCTCTGCATTCAATCAGGCACGTGACACCATGCGGGGAATGTCAGTTTATTGCAGCTCAAGGTGAATTTCTTTCTCCTCAAGGCAATGCCACAAAAGTTCCCTAGGAGGCAGCCCCCTTGGAGACTGCCTGATTGTATTTTTCTATAAATGAGCTTTCAGGGGAGGGTCAGGCTTCTGGTGGTAGACAGCTGGCGGGACTGGTGATGGGATTGGATGTTGTCACCCCACGCTGTCATCCAAGGCAGGGCCGGATTGATTGTATCGTTTAGAGTAAGCAAAACCTGGAAAAAGCAAAGTGCATGATTTTCATGCTTTTCTTTCAAAGAGAGAGAGCTGAAAAGGATTTTGTTTAAAAAGCGGGGTAAGACAACTGAACATTTGTCTCATGGTCTATTGTAGATGAACTTGGTCTTTACTTACTGTTCTGTTCAACTGCATTCAACTCACAACGCTGAGCACTTGTGCTGCCAGGACACAGGACGCCACGCTCCGTGGGTGGGAGGCTGGCCACATGTGTAAGGAGCACTAGTCGGAGGCCAACACAGCAGCGGTTTTTAACTAGTGCTCAGTGGAAACCGGAGGTTTTCTAGGAGGTCAGCAGAGGAGCCTGGAAAATAATTTTGGAATGTCTGATATTTTACTTCTTCAGCCATTCCAGTTCTCCAGTTCTTTGTTGTTTCTTTTATTGCTGACCAGACTTGCCCATAGAATGATCCACGAATTTTTAGGTTTGCTAAAGTATGGAAGGAGTCCAGACCTTCAAAATTTGAATATAATTTGCAAAGGAGAAACATTTTCAATATGGTTGCATGGTATTTTCACTGGAAGCAATATAAGATATTTAGGGATACTCGTAGAAAAAAATAAGTTTCTAAAGTGACTCTTGCAAATATAGTTGAAGTAATAACTGAGGGATCAAGCCCTACGAGTAAGGCTTTGGCTCCTTAGAAGGCCCCTTTCCTCCACCTCCTCACCCGAGAATGTCTTTGTGGCACAGAGAGCACCTGGGAGCAGGGGCCAGTAGGTAGGTAAGGCCAGCCGCGATGGGCAGGGTTAGGAAGGATGAGGCTGGGGTGGGGATGATGTAGGACCAGTCACTCTAGAGATTTTCTTCTCTGCTCCATTTCCATCCTCATTCCTCAACCTCAGAGTCACCCAGTGGTCAGGCAGAGCGAGGACACGTGACCTGGGTGAGGAGGGCCGGTGACACAATGCTCCTGGCCACCCTGCTCTGCTCTTTCCTAAGGAACAGCTCCTGGTGGGCAAGGGAAGACTCCGTGTGTCATATTCCAGTACATGTAAAAACACTCAGGAAGAAGGTTTCTCCAAACTTCTTTTGAGGCTCCTTCCCTTAGACACAATGGTGCCTTTTTCTTGGCCAAAATTCAAAGAAACCTCCAAAATGAATGAGGAAGCACTTTAAATCACTTTGCAATCCACAGCTTTTCTCTCCTGGTTGTGTAAGTTTACTGTGTTATTTTTAGAATGTTTACTTAAACAGTGTGCAGAGATGGCTGAGCAGAATAGCTGAATCTTTTATCAGAACATGTCTGTGTCTTCTGTCACTGGGGTCCACTGGCAGGAGGCTAAAAATAGCCCACTGAGCCCTCTCCTCCACCAGAAGGTTGTTTATTTGCCAGGAGAAGAGAGAAAACAGAAACTCTTCCAGCACTTCTCTCCCTAAATTCCTTCTGGAACTGAATAAATACTTTGCCCCAGAAGTAAAAAGTTATCTGCCTTGAAATGGGGCCAGTGAGTAGTCGACACCTTCAATCTGCTTCTGTGAAGCTGATGGCAACAGGAGCTTTCTGATCACACCACATACTTGGTCTAAATGCTTGAGCAGCCCACCCCTGCCCATACAGCAGTGCTCGTGTGTCCTGTATCTGGTGTTTGAGGCTCTTTATAAGGTGTTTGAGGCTCTTTATAATCAACACACCCCCTTGGTTTTCCAGCATCATTTTCCAATGCTCATGAAATTTCAGCTTCAGACAGGTCTCTTCAATGTCCCCCCAAACCCCCTGGTGTTTGCCACATTTCTCTCTCTACTAAAAGACCTGACCCTTCCTATAAACCTGTCTGGTCTCACTCATCTTTCTGGAAACAGGCACCAAACTCCCCTCCTGGAGAAGACAAAATTAATTCAGGCTTTCCTGGCTCTGAACATGCTCACAGTCCACACCAGTCAGATGTCTTTGCCACTTAGCACATAAGAGAGCCTTTTGGATTGTTTATCTTTTTATGTGGACAAGCTTCATTTTTTTGGTATTATGTCTTCTTTTTTGTTTGTTTGTTTGTTTGTTTTGAGACAGGGCCTTGCTCCATTGCACAGGCTGGTCTTCAACTCCTGGGCTCAAGTGACCCTCCCGACTCAGCTTCCCAACTATCTGGGATTACATGGGATTATAGTCAGGCATGTGCAACTGTGCCAGGGGTATTTTTATTTTCTATTATCTTGAAAAATTCTGAGAATAGTGACAGTAGGTTTCAGTCTCTGTATCAGCCATGGCAATTGACAAATAGAACATGTTTAATTAGTGTCTGACGATTGATTTAGGGATTCTTGCTCTATCCCCACAGGGTGAGTTGAGCACTTTTATCATCCCTACGGGGACCACTCAATCTCGGGGCAGAGCTCTCCAGGGTTTTGCAAAGTAATGTTTGACAAACACTGCTCCTCCTGAAATGCTTGCAGGAGGAGGTAGTGGGTGTTGTGAGGAGGAAGGTCACCTCTGTGTTTAGAAAAAAAAAGAAATTGCTTTGTACAATGTCGTTATTGAGTAACAGAACCCTTGAACCTATTAAAGTTGCAGAGAAATCCTACAATAAAGAAAGCTCTATTATTTTGTTGAATTTACCACTTCCTCAAATTTATTTTACCATAGAGTTCTAGTTCAGGAGTTCTCTCTTTTTTCCTTCTGTGATCTAGTAGATTTAGCCTCCAGAAATAGTAAACGGAGAAGGATTTATACAATCTGAAGAGAAACAGTGGGACTGTGCTGAGCACAGTTTGAGAGAGATTTCTTCCCATCTGGCTCCCCATCCATCCTCCCTCTAAGCCACATCTCCAGTGAATTTTTCTAGTCCCTGACTGTGGTGTGATCTCTTGGACACCTGGGCTCCAATACGCTATGAGGTGTTTATTACTTTAGCCAGCTTTCACTGCTGACAAACTCCTCCCACTTCTGTTGCTCTGTTTTACATCCTTTTGAGTAAGTACAAATGAGGAAAATTAACCAATATTTCTGGCAACTTAAGTAACTAGACAATTTCTAGTACCTCTGCTACTATCTAGTTATGTGAACATTTTAAAAATTTTTCTCCTTAAGCAAAGTGTTTTTAAAACACATAACTTGGACTTGCAGGATAAGTATTGTATTCACAAGTTGGGTTGGGGGAGGGGGACAAAATTAAATCCAAGCCTGTTGGCTTCCATGTATGTAAGTGGGATTTCCCAGATACCCCTCAGACTTCTCAATCATGTAGAGTCTTCTAACTCTTAATTTTTCTTTAATCTCTTGAAGTCAGCTGAGATCATCCCAAACAGAAAAGAAAATTATATCACATTTCATGACTTTTCTGGGTTGCACATAACCTTGCGCTTCACATCTTCCTTGCATGGTATAATTTTCATTCACCTCTCCACTCTGATTACCCTCCCTCTGGGTGCTTTGAAGTCAATGTCCTTTTTAAAATGTGGCCTGGAGACAAAACTCATTTCTCCAGATGTGGCCTGACTTGACAAAATGCAATGGGGGTGCCCTTGCCCCCATGATCCAGGCACTGTTCTGCTGCTGCAGAAGAATGGTGTTAGGATTTTCAGTGGTCCTGTATTTTCTTTCAAGCGTGCCCTTACCTGCCTCCAGACCTGGACACAGTCTCCCAGTCTGGGGTTTTCAGCCCTCCCATTGTTCTGTTCCTCTCTTGGTTAATTTATCTCATCTCTTGTTACAGTCCAGGCTTTTGTCGTCCTGGCTGATGAACCTGCCTGGCATTTCCCTCCACCTGCTACCGCTTCATTCTTACATCTCTGATCTCTGGGTGGTGGTTCCTCCTGCCACACCACCCTTCCCACTTTCTGTGTGCTAAATGATGACTCTCCCCTTCTTCAGTCCTTTGTTCAAGTCTCATCTTCTCCATGAAAACTCTCCAGGCCAAGCTCTCCCAGGGTGTAGCCCTCCACAAAGGTATGTGCTCTTCCTCATTTTCTCTGTAGATGTCCAGCACTTGGGGACTATTCTTTGCATACCCTGGTAATGCTTCAGGTAGGTTTCTATCTCTCGACTCTGTAAGTCATCTTCCTATCTCTTTCACATGACAGCAATATTGCAATAGTGAGCATTTGCGTATTGATTGACATGTCTCAAAGCACTTACACAGACACATGGTCAGCTGACTCGCCTCAACCTTGTTCAGGGATAGGAAGTATGAACATCTTCCTTGTTCTCAGGTGAGAACAATGATCCTCAATGAGGCCACACGACTTGCCCAAGGTCTAGTAAAAAGTGCCACAAGGATTTCTAATTCTGAGATCATACTTCTATGCACTTTCCACTGGGGCTGATGTGATAAAATTTGTTATGAGCAGAATACAAGATCAGAAAATCTCTAATCTGATACAGCAACCTTTTGATTTTGAAGTTTTCAGAAAGAGAGGGGCAGAGATCGTATAGCTCTTCCCCAGTGGTCTGGTGAGAAGAGGATTTGCTTATCCTGCAAAGAACGTGGGTTTTAGGTCTTTTTGTTCTCTTCACTTCTCCTTCATTTTGTCCCAGTTCCGCCTTTTTGAATTCCTTGTTCTTTACTTAACTATTAGGTTAACATTGTGCCTAAGAACCCAGGTTTTAAAAATCATTCCTAAAGCATTCACTGACAATCAGAGAAATTTTATATCACTTATGTTCTAGCATTTTCCAACACGGAACAGAGCAGGTTAAGGTTTAGCTGATGTCTGCTAGGAGGGGGTAAAGTAATTTGAATACAAGGTAAATAGCTAACTGGTAGTATTTAGTAGAAAACAATAAACACAAGGCCAGGCCTCTTTGCCCCACTCCACTCTTTTGCAGTAGACTGGTGAATATTGAATTTAACAAAGGCTGTCTGAAGACCTACTATGTGCTGGTGCCATTCTAAGGACTGGAGAGAAAAGAGTGAACAATACAGACAAGATTTCTGATCTCACAGAGTTCACATTCTAAATGAGAAGACAGGTAGCAGCAAAGAAAGAAATAAATGGTGTAGTTCGGATAGTGATAAACACTAGAAGAAAACTGCCTGGCAAGATGTGACAGAGCACAGCTGGAGGGAAAGGCATTAAGGAGTGTGGTCATGAAGATTCTCTCACAGGAGCTGGTATTTGAGTTGATATCTGAATGGAAAGACAGGGGCAGCCAGGTAAACACTGGGGGTAGAGTGTTCAGGAGGAAGAACAAGATGACCTGGAGGCGGGAAGAATTTGTGTTGGAAGCTTAGAAAGGTCAGGGAGGCTTATGCATCATGAGGAATGGGGATAAGGACAGGACACAGCCAGTCTACCTTGGAGCTTGATAGATTAAGGGGGTCATTGGTGAGTTTCATCAGGGGAGGGCATGACATCATCTGATCTGCATTGTAGAAATATCAAACTAGCTGTTCTGTGTACAAAGGGATTATTGGGAGGCAAAAAGGAAACAGTAATGTCATTCCATTAATATTAATCCAGGTGAGAGATGATTATAGGTCGCACAAGGTATTGATGATGACACAGAGAAACAGATTTGAGATATACCTTTGGGATGACAATGACACAATAGTTTAATGGATTAAGCATGGAGGTAAGGAAATAATGGAATCAAGGGTGCCTCCTAGGTGCTGATGCTAAATGGAGATATTTGCTAGTACTGTGGAGGGCAGCTACACAGAGTTCGAAGTGAACCACAGTGTTGTATTATCCAATATAGGTTTTTATGTCCCTTCTGGTTAGCTCTGTGAATGGAAGTATCTCAGACATTTTGGATAAATACCTCATATTCCTTCCTTATCACAAAGCTTACATCATTTCATTGCAAATCCTAAACCAGAAAAAATCCAGGAGGACATAGTTTTCAGTTTAAAATCAGAAAAACTTTAAATAGTCAAAATATATAATATTGAGTGTATACGATGAATACTGTAAATGAATTGACCTATACAATGAGTTACCACTCCCTGATGAGACTCAACTAGAAGTAGGTTAGGAAGTTGTTTGCTCTGATGGGGGAGAATTGACTTCCTGGCATTTCAGGCAAGACAGTCTAGTTCTAACACGAGCAAGGAGCTCACTGGTCTGATATAAGGGGCCTCCTAGGAGTGGTTGGAGAACAACCAATTGATTGGTGGTACGAACTAGAATGGGAAAGAGAGACCACCCTTCTCTGATCGTTGGACTGAGTTTTCAGACTCTTATTTTGTTATGACTTTTTCTGAAGTTTTTTTTTTTTTTAATCATGGTTTTAGCAACTGTCATGATGCATGGTTTAAGCAACTTAAAAACTGACGACAAAGATTCTCTTCTAGAGAATGTGCTAAGGAGGAGTTGTCCACCTGCTCCTTGCCTAGCTGTATGTATCTGTCAGGATCCTCAAAGGCTTTCCATAGAAGGACTACTGACAAAGAGCCAACCTAGGATGTTGAAGCACACAGAGACTTGTGGTAGTGCTAAGATCTTATAGGTTTGCAAGAGTAAGGGGTATAAAATGTCTCTGGAGACCAGGAACATGGAAGAAAGGCCTTTCAAAAGCAGCTCTAGAGGCCACAGCTACCTCCAGAGCTAAACCTCAGCAGAGAGGGAGCAGGGAAGATAAGCCCACACCTCTCTCCTCCTGCTCTCAGATTGGCTGCTGGGGTCTGTCACTGGCTGATTCTCAAAGAAATAGGGTCAAGGATCCTAGCTCCCCATCTTGGGACACAGGTCAGGGCACAAAAAGGTAAAGAATAGATTTGGGGTGAAACAGAAAACTACGTTTGTCCTTCTAAGGTTGCTTTAGGTTATATGATTTCATGTGTTTATTCATTCTGATATTACTTGTTTTATGTAGTGCCTTTTATATGCTGTGTACAACATGATCTAAATGATAGTTCTGACCACTGGAGAAATAGTAGGTGGTTATTGATTCCGAGGGGCCTGCAGCTATCAATTTGCCGTAGATGTGCAAAGCTTTGTTACTAAATGCACAGATCGAAGGAAAAACAATAACAATAACAACGAAAGAAAGCAAATTCAATTCCAAACCACATTGTCAGAATATTTTTATAAGTGCTACTGAAGAGTTCACATGAGAATACTTTCAAGATGGGTAGTGAGACTTGTCGTTACTTCTCAGGCCTCTTCCACTTTCTCGGCACTAGGGAAATGCTTCACAGATTGTATCAGTAAGGACTTGGTGCCAGCAAGGAACTGGAGTGAATAGAACTTGGTCCAGCTCAAGAACTAAGAATTCTACTCCGTGTTGCTTAATCTCCATCCTGCTTGGCTACTAGACGCAGCATAAATCTTCCCAAGTCTTCCCTCTTATCTGAACTGTATTGTGGTTATTAAACAAATTGTGGATCTATTCCACATCCTCTCTCATACTTTGAAAACTACACAATACAAGGCTTAATGAAGGTGGCATGCCTCAGAATGACTTAGAACTGAAAATATGACTACATCAAAAGTCTTTAGAAGGCAAGATTTTAATGGCTGAATAATATGCTGGAACAGAGGAGTAATTTCTTCTCGAATGCTAGGATGAATTATTTATGCTTTGACAACATTATGTGTCTCTAAAGCAGCTTTTAGTTATTCGCCACTTCTGGGCTACAGCTGATCCTGCTGCCCATTCTTGTAATTACATTAACCTCTTGGCTTTACATGACAAGCTTTTCCTGTGCGCTGCGATCAATAGCCCATAACTACACCTCTTTAATAGGGCCACAGTTACACTTCAGTTCAGATACAATTAACTTTTGTCCCCCTTTTCTTTTTGGTAGGGCAACGAATAAAATTTCTTATTTTAACATCTGAAACAAAGGAGATCATTTTGAAGGAAAAAAGAAACCACACATGAAAATATGCAGATCATATGGGAAGAAGTGATTGCAATGATAAATAGGCCAGTTGAAAATCCATTTCTGCAAGCACATGGGATTAGAAACCCTGGGAGAAGCAGTGGACTTCAAAGCCCTAGATTCGTGTAGTGGCCTTTAAATCTTTGCTTTGATATACTTTTGAGTTTCAATAGGATTAAAGGCAATGTGGACCACCTACTTTCCAACTCAAGCTATACCAATTAATTATAGTGTATAAATGTAAATAGAGAAAACATACTGCTAAATGTTAAAACACCTTCGAGGTTAGATAAATCCTTCTACTTGTCAAAAATCCTCATTGACAAAGAGAAATTGAGAGAGGTATATTGCAATGGTATACTACAGCCATCTCCTGTTGGTTCAAGAAAGCTGATTGTGCATGTTCAGTCATGTTGGTAGCTTTAAATCAGCCATGGTGGGAGTATTAACACCACGGAAATTGGCAAATGCTATAAACTAGTGTCTTTCCCCCAAAGAGTGAGTTAAACCTCACCTGCATACTACTGTACATATGTATGTATGCATGTACGTATATGACACATATGTATGTCATTATGTGCTATATTATGTAGACATACGATCTGTTTTTCACAGAGGAGATGATCTCATAAAACTTTCCCAGATATTTTTATGATTATATTTTAATCTTATTTGAATGCTAAAGCATAAATAATATATGAACACACACAAACACAAATGTACACACTCACAGTAGCTATCCACACAGGCTTGCAGGGACTTGTATTTTAGATTAGACTTCAGATTACCTAGAAGACTTCCAAGCATATGAATCACTTTGAGAAACTCAGAGGAAAGCTTATGAGAATCAACTCTGCCAAGGTAAGTATAATGGTTAAGGCGGTAACCAGATATATTGAAACACAGAGGATCGTGGATGCAAAGTGAATTAATTTTTCCTCTAATTCTATAATACTGTAAAGGAACAAAGTATGTTACTGTCTTCTGTACTACATTATCATGGCCATATATCTATGAAATAATAAAATAAAACTTCCCATTACTAATAGCAATAATTTCACACCCATCCAATGTTCCCTGTAGATAATGCATCTGGTTGAACATCACCTTAAGAAATAACTGGTGGTTGCTTAATCCTGTCAGACTACTTTAATTTTCTTTTATGACACTGTCAGACTTGCTATATTGCAGAAAAGTGATCTACATAATACAGATGTTTGCTCCCTACACATAATACATGATCAGCAAATTTAATGTTTTGAAATATCTCTAGTGGGTGCAGAATCAGTGGAAGGGAATTAGAGTGTCGTAATTACCAAGAGAAATTAAGAATAGAAAATATACTATATTCTAGGGCTTCAGCATCCCCTGTTCAAGGGGGGAAATGGGACCACATACATCAATTTCTACTCAGTTGTTAATTAAATATGCATACCTCTGGCCCCAGTTCTTGACCCACTGAGTCAAATTTCATGAAATGATTCTTATGCAGCCTTGAAATTGGGAATGACCACTATTGGGCTGTATTTCCCAAGGAGGAAAGTTCAAGAAATGTGGGGTTTTCAGTAGATGCTGTGGTGAGGTTAAGTTAGGAAGAATGTGTTTTACTTTTTGGTAAAGGGAGAGAGACACATTCTGAGTGAGACCAGGGCTCCTCTGAGCACATGGGGGCCACCTATTCCTCACACTCTGGTCCCTCTGGGACCTCGTCCTCTGACTCTTGCTGGAGCTCCAAGTTAATGTGGGGATCGGGATTTCCAGGTGTGACATCAAGGCACTGTGAGGTCATGAGAGAAGCTATGGGCCTGAAGACATAAAATCAGCGTGGAAGACATCACTGTTTTGTATGGCCTTCAATAAATTATCGACTTCTTATGAGTTTCCGTTGCCTCATTGGTAATATAGGAATAATCATATTGATTCTTTACATATCATAGAGTTGCTCTGAACACTAGAGTAGAATATGGAATGTAAAACGTTAACCCTAAATAGTAGGGTAAAGGGCCATGTCAGGGTTCCCATAACTTAGCTCTGGGACAGCACCATGTGCTCTGAATGGGTTTTATGGGGAATCCCTGCTTTATGACCAAGGATCTGAAGGTCTGAGTGCGAGGTACCAGACTAGGGTGAAAGGGAGGGATAAAGAAAGAATTAGTGGTGGTAGTTTTAAACACACACACACACACACAATTATAGCTAACAATCTTTGAGCACTTACCACGATAAGCCCTTTACACAAATAATTTGTCTTTACTTCTTAAAACAATCTATTATGTATTATTATAACCACCATTTTCCAGATAAAGAAGCCGAATGAGATCTTGATTTGCCCAAAGTTGCACAGTTGGTAAGTGTAAGAGTCTGATTTGAGTGTGGAGCCTTAACCACCAAAAGTGGCAGGGACAGTAGGTTATCAATGGGATTAGATTTATCCAGTGGCAGCCACTATCACCCTACATCCTGGACTGCAGGACCAGATAGCCCTGAAGGTCAGGAAATGTAGAGAGTAAGCAAGATAACTACTTCCCTTGCACCCCTGATATCCTAGAAACCATAGAATGAGGAAGGTGAGTTGCTAATGCCCAGTGACTCCAAATAAACACAATTTCCTTTTCGTTGAGGGTTTGTAAGAACTGGACTGGACTAACGATAAGGATTATACAATCTGCTTCTCTAGGGGCCTTTAAAAGTGTTGTATATTTTATTGGTTGGAGTTGTTGTAAATAGAATCTGCTCTAAAGGTGAGAATGGAGATATATGATAGATCACTTTGTTGGGCCTTTCTGATTCACCTAAGTTTCTTTTAGTTTAGTTCAATGGGAATAGCCAATTTTTGTGAGGACATAGTAACTAATACAGTAGTAAAAGTTTATGCTCTGCATTAAAGTCTAGGGATGGTCATTTTTCTTTTCTTTTTATGGGTGGTCTGTAGGAGCTATCAGAGAAACAGTCTCCAGATCCATCAGAATGGAGCACACACATTACAAACAAAAGCATTTTGCCTTTCCTTTGGGTCTAAATCACATAGAAACAAAATCTGGTCCCTTTCATGTAGATGGAGCTAAAGGGTCTGATATCAGTCTATGAAATAGCACTTTGCCAAAAGGATCTAGATTCTTTCAGATCCAATACAAATTTTCCTAAAACATCTGGATCCATTTCCACATGAAAAACTTGTGGGTTAATGAAATTGCCAGATGTGACTACTTGCCAAAATATTGGGATGCTTTTGTTCATGAGTTGCTACTTTAGGGGTGTACATGATAAGGGTTGAATTACCATTCTGATCGTATCCTCCTAAACAAATTAACATTTTTCAAGCTTTGCAGGCAGATATCACTATTTGAGCAACTTACACCAAAAGGAGTTCTCTGCTTCTTGGGTACCTAGCTACAACCCTGATTTCGAAACACCTTTCTTACTTTCATAATTAGTTACTTTTTTCAATAGTTACTTATGCCTTCTCCAACCCAGTCTCCAACATACCTCTTGATCATTAATGTATAAATCAATAGAAAAAATCTACTTTGGATATCTAAATTCAAAATTTTCTAGTTTTAATCTTGTTTCTCTGCCTTACTTTCAATTATGAACATTATGAAACAATCTCTTTGCTCAGGAGAGGCAAATATTTCCTTCCTGAAGGGTGAATCACGCAGACAATAATAAATCCTGCTCTGGTGCTCTTGTTTAATGTTACAATTCCTTCCCTAATGGGGACATCTGACCCCAGTAACCCCTTTTCCCATTCCCAAAGTACAACCTCAAACCCAAATAAATAACTTCTCCCATCAAAGAGCTCAGAAACAAAATGCTTTTTTTTAAAAAAACGAAACAATGGTGACATTGCCTTAAGGCTTACTATGCCAAATAACTTTAATAGGATCCTTTTAAAACCAAGAAAGATGTTAAAACAATAATGCAGATAGATTAGTAGCAACAGTAGTCAACCTAAGACTCTAAAAGTAGGTTCCTTAAAAGATCCAGCAGTTGTCCTGAATGGGTACAGAGAAGGCTGAACAATAGATGGAATTTCAAGGAACTGGGAAACTCCTTAATTTGGTCTCTAGTAAGAGAAATGAAAGGAAGTAGCAGGTAAAGACGGGTGAGCTGAAGAGGAGGGAAAGACGGTAATACAGCCCTGCCTGCTGTAGGAAGCAGGCTGGTCTGTCCTGGAAACCAGAGCAGACTGCTTTCCTGGTATGAGAGGAGTCGGCCTGGCCTTTGTCACACCGAGGAGGTTTACTATTGTCTTTGAAGCAACTATGCACAAACCATAGCTTGTAGGTTAGATGAGCTCCCACTGTTTCGGGGATAGGAGTCTCTTCTTTTAGGATGAAGTTGTTACCAGTGTATGAAACAATACCTGGACCAACCCAGGAAAGGCCTGTTATTCAGGAAAGAAGCTGGAGGGCTGGGTCCTAGCCAAAATGTGTCAGTCTTGACATAAGGGCCAAGATTATTTGCGGTTTGTAGTATAATGTAGTTCTACAAAGGCTTAGCCTTTATATATGGAGAGAGCACTGGCCAGAGAATCAAGAAACCTGTGTTCTTCACCCCATGGGTGTAATTTCCCCGACTGAAGATTGTTGCAGTTGGATTTGGGGGCCTTAACTTTGTTTCTCTTAATCCTAGTCATCTTCTTTAACCTTTTTGGCAGGTAGTGTTCCCTCGCCTCCTTTTTTTAATGTGCTGCTTTGCTGCATTTCATGTTTTTATAGTATTGGTGCTTTTTGTGTTAGTTTTACTTGGAGACTGACTAGAAGTATATAAAAATCTCTAGTGGCAATGTTCATTTGTTATATTGTCATGCAGTTTCCCAATATATTAATGTCAGGATAGTGTATAAATTTTCCTGTTCTTAGCTGAGTACTTTAAACCTCTGCAGTGGTCCCCAACCTTTTTGGCACCAGGGACAGGTTTCATGGAAGACAGTTTTTCCACGGACATGGTGGTGATGGAGGGGGGAGGCAGCACTCAGGCGGTGATACGAGCAATGGGGAACGGCTGTAAATGAAATTTTGCTTTCTCACTCCCACTCCCGCCCCTCACCTCCTGCTGTGCACCTCCCTCCTCCCCCACTGCCAAGTTTCATAGAAGACAATTTTTCCATAGACAGTGGGTGGAGGGGTGGGTAAGTGGGAGCAGCAGAGCTTTGCAGCTTGGTGCCTAACAGACCATGGACTGGCACTGGTCCACAGCCCAGGAGTTGGAGACCACAGCTCGATAGGATGAATTTTCTAGAATGAATAAAATATCTGGACATGATTTGTCACTTACCCTAGTATCTAGTTTTCCATACTCAATTATTAACTCTAGCAACAACTGAATAACCAAATAGTTCTTCAGTCTCAAGTCTGGTATTCAAATAACAAGACAATAATATCTTCTTACATTACTCTATTTTTTGGTATTTTCATAGTTTTGGGGCATATGTGATAATTTAACACATTCATATAATTTGTAAAGATCAAATCAGTGTACTTGGGTTATCCATCACCTTAAATATTTGTCTTTTCTTTATTCTAGAACCAAATTCTTCTGTTCTAGCTATCTTGAAAGATACAGTAGATTATTGTAAACTATGTTCACCCCACTGATCCATCTAACACTAGATCTTATTTCTTCTAACAAATCATGCATTTGTACCCATTATCAACTACTCTTCCTGCTCCACCCTCTTCCACCCCACATTGCCAGCCTCTATAACCACCAATCTACTCTCTATCTTCGTGCGATCCACTTTTTTAGCTCCCATATAGGAGTGAGAACATGGAATATTTGTCTTTCTGTGGTTGGCTTATTTCACTTAACGTACATTGTTCTTTTTTGATCTAAAATATTTGGAGAGTTTCAGACAAAAAGAATTCAAGATTAAATACATTGCATTTCTCCCCTCTTCCCTCAGGTTAAAGCAGCACATCCTTCCATTTATTTTCTCTGCTTTTCTCTCTTTTGCATGGACACTTCTTACAGACTTTGAAAATTGAAGTTTAGTCTTTTTGTATTCTTAAAATGCTAAATGGTCCTTAGAGGACTTCATATAAAGAACAAGTCACCTTTCTTTAGAGACGTGGATAATCATTTTCTATTCAGACAGCTGTCTCAAAAGACCTTGCTATTACATATCTTGTAAGTTGAAGAAATAACATTTCTATGAAAATAAATGACCAAAGCCACTTCAGAAAGCAGCAAACTTCAAACAACTTGGTAATTTGTAGACCCCTCTGACATCCCAAGTGCATAATGGATTTGCAAAAGACATTGAAGATTAAGTAAATTGACTATGAAGTCACAACTTTATTTAAACATTTTTTCTTTAAATTTTGTTTTTCATTTTTTGGAAAATACATTTGGTGATAAATATTCCCCAAGAAGCCACTGTGGTTTTCACTTCTGTCCCAGATATTCCATCTATCCAAAAGATGCAGTTGATAAAATCCACAGGCTTAAGGCCAAATTTAGCCCTTGTGGGTCATAGAGTCTCATTACAAAACAGCTTCTGATAATCTGAGAGTTTCCTCAGAATAATATTCAGAATGGGTATTTTCTACTTGTGTTATAGATATCGGGAAAAAAAAAATCTGTGGTATGTCTTAAAGTGAACTATTTGAGGCTTCCATGCCGGTGATGGGGCTATTTTATTGAGTACCGTCACCCACTTTGAATTTATAGGCACTAGCTGAAAGCCGGGGACTGTAAATTCTGAGGCCTGCTTATTAGAACCCAAGAGCATTTGACAATGCACATAATTAATGATCATTTGCTAAAAGTATTTTGGGGGATTTTATTCAAACAAAGTAAAAAAGAAACACATTAAATATTAGTCCTGTTATATATTATGGGACATTATATCCATTTGTGTGCCCATAAATCATTTAGCTATGAATACTTAAGAAGAGCAAGAAAATGATACCCTCTGTTCACTCTGAGATAATATTGTCTTAGTATTTGGTTACAGGCACGGTGTCCTTAATGGACATTCTCATGCTCTGTATCCAATGTCCAGTTGGAGCTGGGACACCAAGAAATGGTAACAGGAGGACGTTAGACCAGGATCAACTAGAGTTCAGGATTGTGAAACTGGTGATGAAATAAGACTTTTACTGAGCTTGGCAGAAGGTTGTCTTTGTCTCTTTTATTGTATTGCTTTCCAACAATTGATTTGGTCGCCCCAGTTTGCGTGTGTCTGTGTGAGTGTGTATATGTGTGTGATGTATATGCACTTTTGGGGGGACGAAGCTATTAAAAATATACAGCCTCATTTGAGTATCTTTTTACTGGGTCTAAGAAATAGAGGGGGCAATGGCTGCTTCTGTGGGTGCCAGAGGAAGGAAGCTGACTACTAAAACAATTAGAAGATTTGTTCTTTTTGAACAGTTACAAAAAAAAAAAAAAATCTTTGCAGTTTGAGTTAAACCAGAGCCAAAGCGTTGTCCTCATATACAAGGTAAAGTAGAAAAGTTTAAAGAAAACAAAAAGGGAGAAAACTGAAAGAAATATTGCCTGAGAAATTTAGATGCCCAATACAGGCTT
Source organism: Cheirogaleus major (assembly GCA_963574435.1). NCBI lineage: Eukaryota > Metazoa > Chordata > Mammalia > Primates > Cheirogaleidae > Cheirogaleus > Cheirogaleus major. Next base: position 33,191 of record CAUYPO010039002.1, read on the forward strand.
TGTGGAGTGATGGGAAGAGTCAAAGGGCTTGTTTTAAGTGCTGACTACCACGGACATGTCACTTAAACTTACCTTCTTTAGCGTACAGTTCTTAAAAAAAGAAAAAAAAAAAGAAAAAAAGAAACAACACAGTAAGATCACTGAGGACTACCTAATTATAAATATTTATGATTCTAAGTTGACATTTTCAGAAAACACACAATCACAAAAAATAAAGTAAATTTTTGGTCTAAAAGATCTCTGTAATTGTTTTATGTCTCTAGTTCAATAGTAACAGGCATGCTATGTCTGACTGCTACTGTATATCATTTCTAGGTGTAAAGTCTAAGCATTTACTGCCTGCCAGGGAAGGAAAAAGGGTCTAAAAGGAAATTATTTAAGGTCATACAAGCTAACTGTGGGAGAGCTTTAAAAAATCTTTTAAAATTTGAACTGAGTACATACAAATCTTTAGAGTTTAGCTGAAGAAAGCAAAGGACTTCAAATATTTATTGAAACAGATGGGTGAATAGAACACTGACAAGTGAATTTGACTTCTTTGGGTTGATATTTCTTGTTAGTTTCTAGATACCAATAGCGGAAAATTTAGAACTCAGGACCATTAACTCAAGTTCTTTAATTTATGGTGATCCAGGCATAACAGACCAAATTAAAGTTATAAAAGTAAAGATAAACCATTTTCAAATTTAAATGCAGTGACAAATAAATAGGTCATGTCCAGTTTTATACCAATTATTTGAAGAGAATGAACATACACACACACACACACACACACACATTTGGCAATGTCTGCCAGTGTTCTTCCTTATATCCTCAGCCTCTCGTTATAATGTTTATTTATTTATTTTTCTTTTTTAGAGGCAGGGTCTTTCTCTGTCATCCAGGCTAAAGTGGCTCACTGCATCCTCAAATTTCTGGGCTCAAGCAATCCTCCTGCCTCAGCCTCCAGAGTAGCTGGGACTATACACATGTGCCACCATGCCCGGCTGATTTTTCTTATTTTCCATAGAGACGGGGCCTCACTCTGTTACCCAGGCTGGTCTTGATCTCCTGGCCTCGAGCAGTCCTCTTGCCTCAGCCTCCCAAAGTGCTGGGATTACAGGGATGAGCCACCGTGCCCAACCATTACAGTGTTACTTAAAGAGTGAGTTTAGGGATCAACCAACTAAATTTAAATTCTTATTCTTGAAATTTAGGCCATTTTTGATTTAGAAAAAATCTTTTATATTTTGTGGCTTCCCAGAGTTTATACTAAATAGGATGTGGAGGAAGATGAAGAGTGTATTTTAAATCAACACATACCCATGCCTATGAGATCTTGAATCCACTTTAAATTTCTTAAATTTAAAATTTCACTGTTGAACTTATATGAAAAGGTTCACTTGCTCAGAAAGGGGTATCTTTGAAATAGATATTTTTCCCATATATCTTATTCATGTTCAGCCAAGTTGAAGAAAAAAAAGAAATTGGCCAATCACACATTATGTTTTGAGTTACAAGGGATTCTTTGGGGTTGGAGGTGGGGCAACTGGCACTTGCCCTTGTCAGAAGTTGGCAGATGAACCAGCAGCTGAGCCTTTTCTTCTCCAGGGCAGCATTAAGCTTTTAGTCCCCAGTTGTGTCTGTGTACAAGCCAAGAATAAAACAAAAAAGTGCACAATGTGTTTTAAATAATGCAGCCCAAGCCATTTTGAGCAAAGGCAGTTAGAGAGTTATAAGAGAAGGCAGCCAGGAATTTTCTCTGCTGGTATGGCTAGGAAAAAGCAGTCTTTCGATCTTTGTTGGCCTATTTCCATCTTTTAGACACCAAAGAGGCATTAAAAGGAGGAAACTTGGTGTACTGACTAGAGCAGAGAGAATGTTAACATTTGTCAATCTAGATAGTGGATATACAGTTGTTTGTTATAGTCATTTCTATGTCTTTCTAAATGTTTGAGAATTTTCATAATTAAAAATAATGAGATGAGTTTGGAACCAAGCCTTGGATTTCAAATCCCTATCACCTTACTTTCTGATTATGGTGGCTTTGTACTGGTTATTTAACTTTTCAGAGCCCCAGATCCCTTATCAACATAATATGAATAATAATTTCCATCTCCAGGGTTGATCTGAGGATCCCAGGTAACGTATATAGTGGCTGACATGTGGCTGGTTTTTTATTGGTAGCGATTGGCACCCACTTTTAAATCAAAACTCAGCTGAAAGAAGCCATCTCCAGGGAAAATTTCTTGGAAGTTATGTACTGCATCTGTTCTTCCAGATCATTATATTTACTTCTGGATTAAGTCAGATCACCAGAGATCTGTGTGTCTGTACCATATCATGTAGACCATGGCCTGTCAAGATGTTTACTCTCCATTGTCCTTGGGAAGGATGCTATGAGCTTTTGGTAGGGAGCACCGTTCAAATGGCCTATTATCCCGTGTGCTCCCTATAAGTCTGCTATGGGCATGTGGTTTACTGGACCCTTCACTGCCCCCCATGGGAGACAATTTTGCCTGGTCTTAATATCCAAAATAATTATATTTCTTCTAAATAATTTGTTTGTATTTCTCTTACAAACACTATGAAGTGTTAAACTGATTGGGCTTTTCTTTTTTGGAGCTGATAGCTAGGAACTTGAGACCCAAATTAGTGATCCACCCAGAGCACCTGTATGGGTATGAAACTTTGTATTAGCTTTTTTCCAAAACCTTTATACTGTACTTTTGTTTTCTTGATATTTTTCTCCATCTATTTTAAATTTGTGTCATATTGCTGTATTTTAGGTATTTTTGCAGGTTATCTTAAGTTCTTTGGTAGAGCAAATAAGCAGGGGCGTATAAACAAATCAACAAATAAAGAATATACAGCAATCATTATTATCGACAATAATAGAAATATCAGGTACAGTTAAAAAGAGAGAAGGATGAAAGCAGTATTCATCTCTGAAGAAAATGCCTAATATCCCAGCAAGGCTGAATATTCTTAAATGGCTGATGATAATTTAGATATTGGGTTCATTGAGAAAAATAGTTAATTATAAAAATTATTTGTGGCGTATGTGATACATGCCAGGCACTATTGCAAACTATAATGAAAAGATCATGGTGGCAATTTCAGAACACATCGCAGAGTAAAGGCAGTTGGTTTTAGAAATTGGAATTTGGAAGCAGGCGTGACTGAGGATCATAGGCATGGAAAATGGAAGAGAAGTGTTGTTGAATTATCATGTTGTGGTTCAAGAGGAAGAAAACAATGAAAAAAGGAGATGCAAGTTCTGTTGCTATGTGGGACAGAAATGGTGGTGTGCTGGGCTGGGTGACAAATGCCTAAGGAACAGATCATGTCTGCGGGTGGCCAGAGGATGGTGGTCTCTATGGTATGTTTTTAGGGAGGGAACCAAGGAGCTTGCTGAAGACCAAAAAATTAATGAGGAACAGAAATCTCCAGATCTCAAAGTAGAATCTGTTTCCTGACCATGTAGGAGGTGGCGGCCACTGCACATCAAGGGTAAGGTATAGGACCCTGGGGCCAGTGGTATCTGGGTTGTTCTCTACTATTTCCTACTACTATAGGAACTGGGGAATTGTTACCAAGGCCTCGAAACAGCTTTTTCTGTGAAAACTCAGAGCTGCTTGGTTTATGGTACTCCTTAGTCTAAATTTGTCTCAAACATCCTCTTACATCCTCCTCTTATTTCAGGGTTAAGGAGATTTCCCAGTGTTTTTCAGAAGGTTCATTTTCATTCTAGATCTTGGTTGATCTCTGGGTGCCCTTCAGACAACCTGGGACAATTTGGGAGTACACTGGGCCTCAGGGAAAGGTTGCAGGCAAAAGCAGAAAAAAAAAGCCCTCTCATAATTTTTATAGAATATTGTTATTTATAAAACTCATCCATGTATACAACTCTTTCACTATCATTAATAGTGTGATATTCTCTACTGGCTCAAAGTACATATATAGTCACCTCTGTATATCTTTAAATTATTTGCTTCTCATTGTACTATACACATAAAATCTGGTACTTTCTTTATGGGGTCTACACCCCAAAATAGTTCAAGAATACTGGGGACTATTTAGTCCAAAGGGATTTGGTACTTTTTAAAGTGCCAAAGAGAGTAGGAGGCAGTGACGGAGGAGGAAGAGGAGGAGGAGGAGGAGGAGAAGGAAGGGGAAGAGGAGGAAAAGGAGGAGGAGGAGAAGGAGAAGGAGGAGGAGGAGGAGAAGGAAGAGGAAGAGGAGGAGAAAGAATGAAAATTTCAACCATCTACTATTGTTGTTGCTTCTTGGAGCCCCAGAGCGTTTCTTCTGAAGACTGATCATGCACATCCAGAGGTAAGGCTTGCCTACTGCTGCTGCAAACACTCACCCCTCCTGTCCTTTCCCAGGATACGATGGTGACACAGTCACCTCGTAGAGTCTCCTCTACAATGAGCAGATTTTCATATCAGAGGTCTCAAAAAAAGGGAGTTTTGACTGAGTCATGTAAGATTTTGTTATACCTTTTGTCCCAGACAATGGGACTCTGTTCACTCTATATTTGTATAAGTCAGACGTTTAGGAGACTCTTCCTAGAACAAAGAAGGTCTGCTTCAGCATGATCTGGTCTCCATCCCGAGACATAAGAGAGGCTAACATACATTTTCAGTATCTCTCTCAAGTGGTACCCACAGCCTGCAAGGCAGCTGCTACTATTTATGCCCATCTCATAGATGAGGAAACTGAGATTTAGGAAGCTTCAGTGAGTTTTTCAAGGTCGCATGATGATACACTGTGACTTGGTCCATCTGACATCTCAACACGGTGGCATTAGCTAAAGGGCAGAGGCCTCAGTAGTGCAGGGAATTGTAAAGCACATTAATCACATTGAGCAATAGAATACGTGTGCTGGTTAGATACTTTTGCATTCGTGGGATATTTAACAAATTTGCATATGGATATATTTTTATAGAAACATGGTTTTACAGTAGTAGAATATAAAAAGGAAAAATGAGGATTTGTTCTAGAAGCATTCTGTAAGCAAGATCTTGCTCTTTATAGTAAAAACACCAAGAAATCATAGCAATAAAGCAATGGACTTCTCCAAAGTCTTTTGAGTCAGCTTCTGCAGACAGAAAGATTAAGATGAGAAGGATCTCAGAGGCTCTCTGGACAGTGAAAACCAAGCCCATGTGACATGCACTAGAGTGGATGGCTACAAGTGATCAGAGAATGCCAAAAATACAGACAGCAAAGACTCTCTGGGGAGTACTATTAACTGCTAGAAATAATAGTGTCCCTCTTTATACCCTTAATTGATGGGTTATTACTCAGATTTTCCAGCAGAATTATAGTTTTTTTCCCATGAACCAATGAAACCCAAAGCATTATATAATCGAGGAAGAATTTTGTAGGCAATGCTTAAGTCACCTTCTGAGGTTAGGCAATGAAAGGCAGGACTTGGCCGTACCAGAAAAAGTTAAGGCCGCCTGCAAAAGCTGCACACTAGGTGTGTGTTGTGAGGAGGGCTAGGGAAGGGTGGAGAGCGAGGCAGACAAGTGGGGGATCCCGGAGCTGTGTCAAAGTAGCCTGTGTATCCTTTATTAGGTTCAAACTAGTCACATTGGGCATATAAAAGAGCAAAGTCTATATTCAAGAGAATCGATCACACTGTTCAGGAAGTCAATAAAAGCAAGGACAGAAGTCCAGCCTGGAATGGGATGGTCAGATTCACAAGAGACAGATGAATTTGACAGGTGAGTGGGAACAAATTTCACAAACTTAACAGGTACATAGACCATTACTCTTACTAGCTGATTGGTGATTCTCTTAGAGTCAGGATCATGGTCTTAAAGAGACAAAACCATGAGCACAGTCTGACCATGACCCAGCTTGAATTCCTTTGCTTTTTCCTTTTTATCCTCCCAGATGCCAGAGAACCTACATCAACTTTCCAAACATGAGGACTGCCAAGAAGTTAAGAATAGATTAGAAAGGCTTGATTAGAACACGAATGAATCAGCAAAGAGTATAAAATATTAAACTGTCCTAAGAGGAATTTTAAATAGGTTCTGAGGCAAATGCCAAATGGTGTCCTACATTACGGAAGGAAGCTTACTCAACTGGCAAATATTTATTGAGCATCTAGTATGTGCCAGGCACTGTGCTTGCCATTTTGTACAATGTGGAACAAAACAGACAAAAATACTCGATTAATAGAGCTTACATTCTAAAGGAGAAGTTCATATGTTAAATGAAAGAACCTATTAAATTATAATAGATGTTATGAAAGAAAGAACAGAATATTCTGGAAGAAAAGCAGGCACATAAATTAGATTGATCTTATAAGGAAGTGATGTTACAAGTTGATACTTGAGACCTGAGAGAGAGGAGGAGACTCAAGTCAAGAAAGGACACTCCAAGTAGAGGAAATAGACCAAGAAAAACTCTGGGGCTTAGTGTATTTGAGGCACTAAAAGAATTGATCTTTGGCTGGAGGTCAAGGAGAATGGCATGAGATATAGCCCCAGACTCTGGACTCTGCCTCCCCTGTTAGTTTGTGGGCCATTTTAAAGTGTTTTCAGAGGTGAAGTGATTTTATTTGCATGTGAAAACGATCACTTTCTGCTGAATGGAGAAAAGCAAGAGCAGAAGCCACAAGACCAACTGTGATGGATAAGGTTATGAGGCTTGGACTTTATTGCATGAAGTAGAGATGGAAAGAACTGAATTGATTTGAGACACACCTTGGAGTTAGAATTGACATGACCCATCAAGATTGTTGTATTTCCCGGACAGGTAGAAAAAGGAGAGCTTCTGCCAAGTTTAACTTCCCTTTATAGATGAAGTTTCCTCATTTGATCCCCAGAGAATTAAAACAATGTGTTCCGGATCACCACATTGAACAGAAGTTTAAACTATTATAAATAGGTTCTAATCTCACACTCTCTAGCCCATTGAAGATGATTGTTTTTAAAGTAACCATATAATATTATGCTGTCCCAGACGGTAGGTCACTATGTACAGGTAGCTATTTAAATTTAAATTAATTAAAATGAAATAAAGTTTAAAAATTCAGTTGCTCAGTTATACTAGCCATGTTTCAAGTGTTCAATAGCTATACATGGCTAGTAGCTACCATATTGGACAGCATAGATGCAGAACATTTTTATTAGCACAAAAAGTTTTATTTACCAACTCTAACGTACTATATCATTTAAACCTAGGCACTTTTGAAAGTAAGTGGGAACATTCTTCATAATCACACCAGGACAACAGGCTTAAACCATGACTGCCCTGGGCAAACCAGAACATATGGAAACCTCAGTTAGATGGATAATTTCAGGAACTTTATTTCTAGTCTTCATACCTCTTAGCTGACAAGACATGAGTAAAGTTAATGGTCTCAACATCTCCAAACTTATAGGTAGGTATCATAGGTAGCCTCTAAGACAGTCTCCAGTGATGCTCACCTTTTGGTATACATTCCCAAATACTCAAGTATCCCATATACTCAAGGGATTCTCACCCCTTGAGTGTGGGCTGGACCTAGTGACTCATTAATAAGGAAAAGAATTATGGCAAAAGTGATGGAATGGCTCTTCAAGATTAGATTATAAAAAGACCATGGCTTTCATTTTAAACATTCTTTCTTGCTTACATGCTTTGAGGGAAAACACCTGATGCTGTGATATGCCCCATGGAGTGGCTCATATGACAACGAACGGAGGCAGGTCTCTGGCCAACAGCTAGCAAGAAAATGAGGCCCTCAGTTCAATGACTAGCAAGGAACTGAGGACTGTTGACAACTTTGCAAGCTGGCTTGGAAGCAGATCTTTCCCAAGTTGAGACTTCAGATGAGACTGAAATCCAAGCCAACAGTTTGCGACCTTTGGAGTGACCTTAAGCCAGAGGGACCCAACTAAACTGCACCTGGATGCCTGACCCACAGAAACAACAGATAATAAATGTTTGCTATTTTATACAATGAAGTTTTGGGGTAATTTGTTATGTGGCAATAGATAACTAATACATCTTGGGCTGCTCTGGGCATGATTTCTCAAATTTTAAGGAGCTGTGTGTTGATATACAAGCATTTTATCTTATTGTTCATCATCCCCAAACTCAATCATCTTTCTTCTTATGTCTTTTCCTTCTACAACTGGGCGAGGCCCCAATTGAACCATAGAAGCCTTTAATTTATGTTTTCTGATTAAGTGGAAAAAATGAATAAATAATAATAGAAGGCAAGCAAGTCTTTTCTCCTTCTACCTGTCTGTAGTAGATGGCCAATCTTTGACTTAGAAGGAAAATAACTCAGCATAAAAAAGAAAAAAGATCAGGGAACCCCTTGGAAATGTATTTAAAATGAAAGCAACCCAATTTCTTGTTCTTTGTTTTCTTTCCTCTCTAACACCTATTTTGCTCATGTTTCACTCACTGTTGTTCCGTGTATGTTGGTGGCCATGGGCAAATTGAACTCTGAATACAGCTGTTTTACTCCAGGTTCCTTGGAGTTCATTAAGTGAGAGAGCTAGTGAACAATGCCATGTGTCAGCCTCAGAGCCTTTATCGCCAGTGTGAAGTCAGTAAACCTTGCTATGGTTCTATTCTCATCCAAGAGGCTCTCTGACAACTGTAGTACAGTATATACATCTGCTCTGTGGCCATGAGAGTAAGTCTGTTACATCTTTTAAGTGTTTCTGTGCTACAGTAGCAGAAGCCCTGAAAGTCTTTATGAAATCCATTTTAATAGAGGTTTTATGATTTCATTAATTCATGGGGTGGTATGGGCACAGTTATTCCACAGAACCAATTTTTAAAGGTAGAAATATGTAAATAGTGTTAAAATGAGTTTAGAAGCTAACGACTGAAATGTTGAAAGATTTGGAATTAATACTCAGACAGCCCAAGCCCATTCAATGTGAATATAACCAGGACACGGGATAAAGGCAGACGTGAAGTACTATGAGACCAAAGTATGTGGAAAATAAAATCCACCAAGAGACGTAAAAACATTTATGATGCTATTCAGAAAAGGAGTCAGCAGTCGTCTGATGAGATCAGGACTGTAAACACCTAGTCTTGCAATGATGACCTGAATCACTACGAAAATTAGCCACCTACTTCTGATACTTCAGGGACAACACAATTACCATAGCTGGCATCATAAAAATAACATTTCAAACAGAGGCTCATAAAATGTGTTTTGTTAAGAACCCTCTTGGCATGTAAATTATAATCGCTTAGCTACCTTCCATATTGTTAATGTCAGTTTCCCTTTGGAATTCTTCCTCCCTGCTCTGTGTGGATGGGGAAGCTCAGAGATTTAGCAAAGCCACAGGGAGACTATGCCTGGAACGTCTCCTGGGATTCTAGAACCATTTTCAGGGAAATAATTTTTAAAACACTAAACAATTGAGACATGTCTTTATGAAACCAGGAAAGAGAGTTTACATAAAGTGTAGTAATTTGATTAAAAAATAGTTTGGTGGTGAGGATCAGTATGTAAATTCAAGATGAAAGAGGTTACGGGGAATTTTGTGGGACCACATGACACATCACTACTCATTTGCAGGTGGCTTAGTGAAGAAGAAGATAGGGAATTCACTAGAGAGGTGGGATAGGGGAAATCTATGGATTTCTTTGGTTCACTGAAAGCTCTAGGTATTTAAAATAGTTTTCTCTAGTACACACTAAAACATTCTTATTCTATCCTGCTTTATTTTATCCTAGATTACTTGGCTAGACTTCTCTCTCTTTACTTTCCCATTTGAATTATATTCTTCCTTTAATCCTCTTCTCAAGAACAAATTTTTTCCAAGCACTCTCAGCGCCCTCTTCCCTGCTGGTGCTTCACCCCAGTGATCACTCTATCCCTGAGCTCTAACAGCCCTCCTTGGGTAGTGTACTCAAACATGTAATTAACTTACTGTTGGTATAAATATAGACACGTCTGATCTGCCTTTGTACTTTGCTCCTCAACTGAATTGTAAGCTCCCAAGAAGGCAGAAAGTGGGCTTTACATTTTCCTGTGCCCACCTTCAACATTAGCCTGTTCAAAAGCTTTGAACATAGCAGGTACCCTGACCATGATAACTTCCGAACTGACAAAGCTCCCCAGGAAAAATGAGTTCGTTTAGAGAGAATCTCAATAGTATAAAGGTTGGAGGAGAACATGTTTGAGAGGAATGTGGTTTACAGTTATGGTTTAAGTTTTAGAACCCGATACAGGCAACTTTACTCAGAACTGCCAGTATAGAAGTACTTAGGATATAGAGTTGTCCTTTTCAGCACGAAATAGTGATGGGAGGAAAATGTGATGGTTAATAGTTTATAACTAGTGGATGAAATCTTGTAAAGAGATAAGCATTTAGATTTAATAGTCATTTAGTGCTTACTATGTGCCAGGAACTACCATATTTCACCCTCGGAGACATTCTGCAAGGATATCACTGGCTCCAAATCACATATGAGGTGTCTGGGCTTGCAGCAGAGATGCCAGTAGCCAGAGTCTAGAGAGAATAGGTGGTAGGAAAATGACTGGAAAGTAGGATTCTTGACTTCTTCTCTGCCAGGTCAGAGCTCCCTCCCTCCACAGCTAATTTTTCCAACAGCAATATTTTTCCGTGATTTTAAGTCGCAACAATGAGAAGAGGTATAATTGAATTGAAAGAGATTCTTTCCTATATCACACTGGTTATGAGTTGTAATTTCAACCAAAAAAAATATCTAAAACTAAGTATTCATATATTTAAAACAAATAAAAACAAGCAAACTTAGAGACTTGGGAATTAAAGAGAGCACAATTCATCACCCTGTGTTTCCAATCAAATCATTAAATATCTATAAATCTTACTTATTGTGAATAGAAACTTTTGAAAGAGTCTTACAGAGCTACTTATAGTGGACACTTGCCTCTTTTTTTTTTTTCTGATGTTCAGCGAAAGAATCCCCTTTCTGGTTCTTGGTTTTGTTGAGACTCCACTGTATAAGTCTTAATTGGGAGTCCAGGTTACAACTTCACTGCAGAATTTATTCAATTTCTCCCCATCCCCTGGAGACCAGATGGGAGGAAGTACAGGTGACCTAGGCTTCACCAATCTAATACCTTCACCCAGGACTTTGAATGTCAAGAAGGTGATCTTATTCTGAGAAGACATAGCTCAGCAGAAGTGATGACACCGTGGAGTTTGCATTCAGTGGTGTCAGACCTGCACAGGGGCAGTGGTGATGATGTTCCTTCCAGATTCCCATCCCTCGCCTTCCTTGCCTGCTTCCTGTTTGCCAGTTCTCATTCTTTACCCTGTCCATTCAATTTGTTTAGCAATTACCCTTCTGAATCACTAGAGCTTAAGTTAACTCTCAGGTGGTTGTGCTTGCAGCCAACAACATATTTACGTGACAGGACAATGAGGAAAATATACCATATAAGCCATAGTACTAATGGGAATCATTAAGTTAATCTTTATCTCTAATTTTTACCAGGGCCATGTGGATGGTTTTCAAAACACAGTGATTCACAACCTGAACAGACATCTTAAGGTGCTCAGAGTTAATGACCAATGTCAAAGTGGATGAGCCATTTATGTCTGGGCTAATGTTTAGCCCAGAGATGTTGGCTGTTTCCCAGGATGGGGCATGTCAACACAAGTGCACAACATTGGGAGGCAGAGAGGTGCTGTACAAAGAGCACAAGCTTTGAGGTCACTTCTTTCTCCACTAACAGCTGTGCAATCCTTACAGTTGCCCTGCTTCTCTTAGTTTTAGTGTGCTTCTGTGTTCAGTGGGGGTAAATGCCTATACTCTTCTAGTTGTAATTAGAGTTCATGAGTCTAAAGTACCTGATAGATACTGAATGAATATTGGTGCCCAAACCTTTCCTCTTATGTTACAACTTCTATTAATTGCCATATTCAGTCAAAACCATTGCCCATACTGAGGGGATAATAAAGAAATAGATGACTCAAAAAATTGTCCATCAAAAGGCCAGGAGAAAAAATTATCAACATCTATACGTATGTGTGTCTCTGTGTGGCTACCGGGATTTATGGAAATAATATTTATAATTTTGATTATCTAAAGGTAGTCCTAGAGATCCATGACACAAAATACTTTATAGTTTTGATAAAGTGTATGGATGATTGAACAGTATTCTGCAAGGGAGACACAAAAGAGCAAACCACTTAGCTAGTGAGTAAACTCAGTGGATTTCTCAGCATAAACATTTCAGCTCATCTTCGTGATTTTCTACTAACTCCTTCTATACATTGTAACTCTCATGAGGTGATCAAATTAAGGGTTCTTCTTGGGAAAGCACCTCTAAAAGAGGAGGACAAGGAATGCAAAGCAAAAGAGAATGAATAGATGTAAGAAAAAACAGATATCTGCTTTTTTCTCTATAAGAAAACATATCTTAAAGAGTTGAATTTGGCCTCAGCAGTAGCTTGGACTGGTTGTGGGTAAAGTTCCACATATATTCTATGTAGGAGTAGGACACAGGGTTGCATGAAAACATTTTAGTGCTTGCTTCAGCCAGCTCAAAACTGTTTCTCAAGCAAGAGAATATTAAGAGACCGAGGGCTTATTTAAAATTTTATTCACATTTTCATTGCAGTTTATGTTGGGAATCATTTGCTGTGGTAGTATTTGGAAATTTGTTGGTTGGCAAGAGGTCATGAATAGCACATTTTTTTTTCTCTCTGTGGGTTGAATTTAATATAATGCCAAGGGGTCAAATTTTGTAAATAAAAAGGAAGGCTAACTCTAAAATATAATAATGAACTAATCATCTCCCAAAGAATTTCAAGAACAGTCTTTTCAAATCACCAGAATCATCAAATCATAGAGCTACAGAGCACTTCAGTCTCTCTAGTTATATTAGGTGATAATTTTAAAATAACATTTAAATTGTGCTTATAACAGCATGGAGTTTTATACACATGAATTTTAGAAAGTTGGCAATTACCAGATCAACAAATCCTAATACAAATCATGAGTTGAAGGGAGACAGGGGGGCATACGGCTGATCACCACTTGAGGAAATTCTTTGATTTGGAATACATGGCTTGTTGGTTCTGAGGGAGTTAAGAAACTATCTCCTAAGTTGTGCTTCACCACTGTGGGACACTCGGGCCTACGAAGGAATGTTTGATGGAAAAATAAAGCAAGAAGAATTATGAAATACCTAATTAGAAAATATCTGCAACTCTTACCTGAGAGAGTTTCAATGTGAAGTGGTAAGAACTGCTTGAAATTATAGCTCCAGTCCTTTCTGTAGGATTTTGTGTGATATTGTGTTTTACAGAATGTGCAACCATTATACTGTCTCTTTTGATGGATAAAAAATATTTCTTCCGTAATCTCCACAATTAACATTACGTGGCTCGAGTTCCTCTTTCTGAAGGACACATTATTTTTTCAAGGTTATTTATTGTCCAGGCAGGTCCTGTCTGTGATTCCTTCCTCTGATGAGGTTACTAGGAATATTATTCCACAGACATGCAGGAAAACTCAGTAGCAGGGAAAATAACAGTGTCGTTAACCTCCTTAACACTGCAGATAAATTAACGCTAATAGGAGAGGTACCAGGGTAGCAATTGACTTGACAGAATGAAACTCGCCAGCATAAGGAGACAGTAGCTGGTGTCACCCTGGTGTGTTCCACGGTCTTGTGTGGGCGTGATGGCTGGGGGTTGGGAGCAGCTCTTACTCCTCCCTTCTTGAAGTTCAAGGCGCACGGCACTGATTTAAAGTCCAGCTGGTCCAGGGTTCCTCTCACCCACTGCAGCTGACCTTGCTGATGGAAACCAGTGCCACCGTTATTAATTTAAGTCTCCGCAGATCAAATAACTCTTCCCCTCTCATTTCACGACAGGATATCATGACAGCTTCACGGTAAATATACACGCCAGGGTGAGAGTGAGCTCTGCCTCGCTGGAAAACGTTTTGTAAAGATATTTAAATGATGTACTGCAAGGGGAAATAGGCCAGAGTAGATGTCTAAGAGAAGCAAGATAGGAAAAAAAAAAAAAAAGAAAGAAAAAAGCAACAATCTAAAAGACAGAAATAAATAGAGGTCCCCCAGGTCACTTTCGGCCAGCCACGGAAATGCATTTTATGTTTTCATTTGTTAATTGAACACTAAATGAAAATGGCAATAATTAATATTTTTACTGCCCATTAATTAGGAAATGGTATCTTGTGTAAGCTACCTAGAAAGATGATATATGAGGCATGACTAAGTTGGAGCGCCACTGTGAATTGATTGTGGTCTCACACGTGGGAATATGAATGTGTTAATCATTTTGAATCATTATCAGAGAGGTTTTTAATAAATGCCCGGTTCTTCCAGTTGTTTCGTTGTGTGTTTGGATGGACTGTAGTTAGCATAAAGGGGGATTTTTTTTTTTTTTTTTTTGCTGTTATTTAACATCGCCAGCAGGCTGAGACAGTGTGCAGTCTGCGGCTCACAGAAGGTTGGTTTCTGAAGAGTCTTTGCCCATGGCATGTGGAGATTTTCAGGTTTGAGCCTTCATCCAGTTGCCAAAACATCTGGTTCAGTTTTGGGAAAATATTTGTAGTTATTTTTCCATCCGGATTTAATTACTGCCACTGGAACATTAATGGCTTCCCTGCTGGCCTAATAGATTTTTATCTGTGTACTCTCATATCTGTGGAGTGTAACTGACAAATCAGAGCCCTGTTTTGCTGTGACTTCCATAAAACAGCCACAGTCTGAAGAACTGAGGATTGATGGAATTCAAAGGATGAACAGATATCAGATTTGTGGGACAGGAATGCTAATTTGCAAAGAAGATTATTTTTGCTATTTAAATAACATTCATTGAGAAAATCATCTACTGTATTCTAAAATCAATGCCCTAAATAAGATAGATATGTTTGTTATCAACCAGAGGAGTTATATTTCAATATTAAAACTATTGTCATCTCTAGTCTATTAATGAGAAAGTGCAATCTGTTATGTAGAAAAGAAAACAAAAAAGTGTATTTATTATGTTCCATACAGCAGGCACTGTACTTAATGTTTTAAATATCTAATTTCATTTTAATCATCCCAACAATATGAGGTAGGTATTATGATGGCCCCTGTTATTGACAAGGACATTGAATCTCAATGAGATTGTGTAACTTGGCCAAGGTCATACACTGAATAAGTGGAATTAGGATTTGAACACTAGTATGTTTGACTTGCCTACTCTTGTAACTGTAATGCCAATGAATATGCCTTTATCATTCCTTTATAAGCATCTGTTAACCACTTGATAAGTTTCAGCTGAGGTACTTGCTGCTGGGGACACAAAAGGACAACAAGATGAGGTTCCTTTGGTGCCAGAGTGGATGGCAAGGCCAGCAGTCTCTGTACTGCATCGTATAGAGGCTCGACTAGCCTGGCGCAACTCTGCCACGCTTTCCACTAGCTTAAAGCTTCATCCCAATAAACGGCCATTCCATTTTAATTATGGCTATAAATATTATCAGAATGAATGAAACAGATCTTTAAAAAATGTTAAAGAATAGTAGTTTATCGCCATCCAATATGTAGCAGTAAGGCAGTATGTTATTTTGGAAAAGATAGAGCTTGCATCTGAATCTTGACTCAAACTTACTATAAAGAAGTGGTTGAAGGTTTTAGAGCCACACTTCCTTTTCTGTAAAACGGGGATAATGTTATCGTTTTCATTGAGTTTCTTTGACACTTATTTGAGATAATGTATTATAGTGTAGACATAGTGCTTGCCACATAGTTAAATCTTAAAAATATCATTGCTCATATTGTTAGGAAAATAAAAGACTATGATAGGAACTATACCTTCCTCTCCATGCGTTCACTGCAGACAGGTGAGTTCCATATATTTCAACCTGTAAATCTGCTCTTCCCAGGAAACCTATAAAAGCTCTGAGGCTGAGGCAGAGTGGCTCAGAGCAGCTCAGTGCTTCTCCCTGCTGGTTTGAGTTCTGTCTTCATCTTGCTCTACCTGTGTTTATTTCTGGATCGGTCATTCATGCTGTCAGTGGATCTTTTGATTCCTCATTTTCCTCTTACTTTTTGGATATTATTGCCGGATTCCTGTACACACACCTATTTCCTTAAAAATCTGCTACTATTTTGGATCCTCGACAGACCATGCTGACTTTTCAAAATATTGATTGTATTTTGTTCCTGTGCTCACTGAGGCCTGCTGCTACTTGTGACCTAAAGTAACAAGATGCAGGCTATGTTTGGTTGGAGAAGGGGCATATTTGAGAGTTGACAAGTTTGCATTTGAATGTATTATTAATAGCAACAAACAAGCCAGTCATGGTGAGAATGTTAATTTTTAGAGAAGACATGTAAATATCTTGCTGGAAAAATGTGTTAAGTACGCTGTACCAATCTAAAATATCACACACAAAAGCCCAGCGGTTATAACTCAAGGGAATTCCCACAGCACTGAGAAAAAATTTTACATACTGGGAAGAATGTAAATACTGGTATGCAGTGGATCAGAGTTAGTAACTCTGCTCTCACAGTAAACAGGTATGTAACTTTGAGGAAATCACATCGTCTCTCTGAGTTTTGTTTTGTTTTTTCCCTACAACCATGTCACACATTATTGTGAATATTAAATAAAATGATGCAAAGTGGCTGGTACATTTCCTAGTATGGTGCAATGGCTGTGATTACTCTTGCTGCATTCATTAGGATTTTCTTACACAATAGTTGTTTATGTGGTCCAGGCCAGAGATTGTCAAGAATAGAGTCTAGGACTCAGCTATTTTCAGTTATTTTCACTTCATTTTACCGAAAAGTTTGATGAGTTCAGCCTGCATGGAGTGATGGCTTCTGGGGAGGGATTACTGGGGAAGATTCTGAGCCTTCTGCTTCCCAGTCTTGCCCAGCAGTGCTGTTTTATCTTTTTAAATTAATAGACTTTATTTTTTAGAACTATTTTAGATTTATAGAAAATTGAGCAGAAAGTAAAGAGAGTTTCTTTGTATAGAAACTCTTTCTCCCCCAGCCCCACCCTGCAGAGTTCACAGTTCACAGTTTCCCCTGCTATTAACATCTTGCACTGGTGTGGTACATTTGTTACAATTGATGAACCGATATTGATACATTATTCATAAATTCATAGCTTACATTAGGGTTTAATTTTTTGTATTGTGTAATTCTATAGATTTTGACAAATGCGCAATGGTATCCACCATTACAGTATCATAGAGAATAGTTTCCCTGCTCTAAAATTTCTCTGTGCTCTACCTATTCATCCCTCGCATTCTCTCCCCAAAACCCCTGACCACCACTGATCTTTTTACTATCTCTAGAGTTTTGCCTTTTCCAAAATGTCATACAGTTAGAATCAGTAGTCTTTTCAGATTGGCTTCTTTCATTTAGTAGTGTGCATTTAAGTTTCCTCCATGTCTTTTCATGGCTTGATAGCTCATTTCTTTTTATCAGTGAATAACATTTCATTGCATAGGTCTACCACAGTTTATCCATCTACCTATTGGAGGACATCTAGTTTGCTTCCAATTTTTGGCAGTTATGAATAAGGTTGCTACAAACATCTGTGTGCAAGTTTTGTGGACACATATGTTTTCAACTCTTTTGGGTAAATACCTAACAGGGCTATCACTGGACAGTGTGGTAAGACTATATTTAGCTTTGCAAGGAGCTGCTGAATTGTCTTCCAAAGTGGCTGTATTGTTTTGCATTTTCACCAGCAATGAGTGAGAGTTCATGTTGCTCCACATCCTAGTCAGTATTTGGTGTTGTATGTGTTTTGGATTTTAGGCAGTGGTATCTCATTGTTCTGACTTGCAATTATGTAATAACCTAAGATGTTGAGCATTTTTATATGCCTATTTGTCATCTGTATGTTTTCTTTAGTGAAGTATCTGTTTAGATATTTTGATCATTTTTAAATTGGGTTGTTTGTTTTCTTACTGTTGAGTTTTAAGGATTCTTTGTATATTTCTGATACCAGTTCTTTATCACTTATGTGTTTTTCAGATATTTCCTTCCAATCTATGCCTTATCTTTTTATTCTTTTATTATAACAGTGTCTTCCTCAGAGTAGAATTTTACATTTCAATGACATCTAACTTGTCAAATTTTTCTTTCATGGCACATGCTGTTGATGTTATATATAAAAAGTTATGAAATCCAAGATCATCTAGATTTTCTCCTATACTCTCTTTCAGATTTTGAGTTAATTTTTGTTTATTTATTTTTAATGTTTAGAATTTAAAGTAATTTTACTGCTGGAAGGGTTTAAGAACACTGAGATAAAGTTTAGAATAACTATCCCAAAGACTGGTGACAAATTCCATCCTGTTGAGTCACTATTTTTGCTCTTGCATGTGAAGCTTTATTTCATTGCCAGTATACAGTTTTTTCATTGTCTTCATGAATGTTATTGGAAAAGTAGAGTGCAAATGCTTAGATCGTATTACCTAGTCCAGTCTATGGTTAGGGAAAAATGGGCGCCTCAACTCATACATAAGTCTTCTATAATCAACAGTATTATCATGCAACAATGTCCATAATGACTAAAATTATTAGAAAATAATGCCAGGATTTCACTAGTTTCTGTAATCTGCTCTAAGCAGTCAAATGCATTGAGCGGCTGCTAGAATCCAGTACTTCTGTGGCTGCTCAATGATGTTAAAGGATAAGAACCTTGACATAATTCCTTTCATATCCTCTGTGTCCATCCTGCTGTTGAGCTCTGTATATGATAATTTTAGTGCAGCACCAAGGCTGATGGGGATTTTGGAGACACACATTTAATTGTGCAGCACAGAGTACATGGTAGCATATTTTTGGGATTCAGAAAGTATGAAAACGTCAGAATTACTTTTTTTGTTTGTTAAGCTATAGTGAATTTTACACACAGTGCTTCTCAAACTTTAATGTGCATTTGAGACACTTGGGTTTTGTTAAAATGTGGGTTCTAATTCAGTAGCTCTGAGTGGAGCCTAAGAATCTGTGTTTCTAACCAGGGCCAAGGCACAGGGGTGCAATGCCTAGGGTCCACAATACTTTTAGGGGCCCATGACAATGTCTTAATTTCTTTTAAAATCAAAAGAAAAAACTGAATATTTAGATTCAAGAAAAAGTTTTAATATTTAATATTAGTAGATGTCTTTATATTAGCATAATCATAAAATATATTTTTAAATTTTCTTTGTGGAAGAAGGAGCCCATGAATGCAAAAGTGCCTGTGGGCCATGGATGTCATAAGGAAGCCCTGTTTCTAACTAGCTCCCAGATGACAGCAATGCTGTTAGTCCAGGGACTCTACTTTGAGTAGCAAGGATTTATTAGGTTCTTTCTTGCAGTGGTTGCTGAGAGGGGCATCTAAAACCATGTAGAATATCTGGGATTTTCTACTTGTTAAATAAAGTCTGAACATTTCAGTGGGAAATGCAGTTTTGCCGATTTTCATGGCACCAACTTCTTGAAAGTTGGTGTATTCTCTCTTTTGAATAAGCTCCCCAAAATATTTGGCCCAATCAACTGACTCTTTTGACTGGTATTATTGGCTTTGGTAGGTTTTCCTCAACATGGACAGTCTCTGTGTTGTTAGGAGATAAGTCCAAAGCAGTCCTTGAAATGTCTTTGCTATTTATTCAGTGTTTCTTCTTTCTCAACTAAGAAAACGAAATCATGTTCCTCTCTTGTTCCTAGTAGACCTTGCCATGTTCTAAATTAAACAAATATTTGTTAAGAATTTACTCTGTGTCCTCACATGGTCCTTGCCTTCAAGTTACTCTCTTAACTTCCTTTTGCTTAAAACCTAGAAACTTCTAAGTTAACGGAAAAACAAAACAAAACTAAAGCACCAACTAAAGATCAACCAACCAAACCAACCAGAACATTTAAACTAGAGGAAAGCTCTCACCTGGATCAATTTTCTTTTCTCTATGACAATGATTTTCAAAGTGTAGTCTCCAGACCTGGGGAAATTGTTAAAAAATGAAACTCTAGGACTCCACTCCAGAAACTAAATCAGGAGCTCTGCAGGCATGGTACCAATCTGGGGTTTAATAAGCCTCCAGGTGATTCTGATGCACACAAAAGTTTGAGAGCCACAGTTGTAAAACATTGGTTCTTAACCAAGGTGCAAAATAGAATCACCTGGAGAGCTTTAAAAAATACAGATGCCTGGGCTCCCATCCAAACATTCTGATTCAATTAGTCTAGAGTGGGGCCTGAGCATGGGCATTTCTAAAGAGCTTCCCAGGTGATTCTTAGGTATGTCCAGGGGTGAGAGCCACTGTGCTCTCTGTCTCATCAGATTGAATTCCTCTATGGTAGGTGTGTGAGTGTGCATCAATGACTTTGTGAGTGTGTGTGAGTGCTGAATCTTTCCTAGACAAGCTTCATTCTTAGAAAACTCTTTGATATACAGATTACTCTAGAAATTTACATGCTCTCAATAGACAAATGCATGTTACACGTTTACTACAGGATTTGTGCTCTAGACGGTGGTTGGCAAACGATGGCCCATGGGCCAAATCCTGCCCACAGATTGTTTTTGTATGGCTTGCAAGCTAAGAATAATTTTTATATCTATAAAGGTTTGGGGAAAAAATCAAAGAAGAATATATAGCAGACATCATATGTAGCCCACAAAACCTAAATATTTACTATTTAATCCTTTACAGAAAATTTTTCTGACCCTGCTAGGAGATACAGCAGGGACAGCTATAGGAGGGTTCATAAACTTGGTTTAGAAGCAACACACAGAACAGCTATCATGCAAGATCATCTGAGCCTTAAATGACGTAACAATAAATGCTATGGAAAGTTAAAAAAATCATAAGAGAACTGGGACTCATCTGAGCTTCAAAGCATTTGAGAAGGTGTAAGAAGGAAAAGACATTTCACATGAGGCTTTCAGGTAAGAGGACATTCAGATTTCAGAAAACTCAACTTCAAATACTTCCTAGGAGCTTAGAACACAGGGTTCCTGACATTATTGGGCTGCTGGCATGCCTTGAGTTCTGTCAACAGGATTTCCTTCTTATATTACAGTCTCTATCCTCCATTGAATCACTTTTTTTTTAGGTATGTGATATAAGGCAGCCTATCCTAAAGTCTGTTTGATGAGTGACTTCCTCAGAGAGTTCCTTCCTAAGATTGACGTTTGTCCCCACTGACCCTCTGTCACGTTCTTCCTTCTCATGTCACCCTGTGTGAGGTCATAGCACTTAGCCACACCTTAAAAGGACTTGCTTGTGTTTTTGTTGCCTGTCTCTCCCTGCTGGACTGTAAAACCCATGAGTTTAGGAACTTGTCTATCGTATGCAATACCACATCACCAGCACAGAGCTGAGTGTTTAGTATAAAGTAGGCATCAAACGAAATGTTTCTAGAATGGTGCTTCATAAGTGTTAAACATATATATAATAAAAAAAAAGTTTCTAAGTTGAATACATTTGGGGATTTAGTGATACCAAGGAAAATTGTTTCTTTAACTGCAGGAATTATCAGACCCTTCATATGCTAAGGTTCTAGCTTGATAGATAAGCATTGTATGTACTATGTAGGCAAGATCCCAAAATGTTTATAACTGCTTGTATTAGACACAGATACTATAGGGCAAAATTGTAGATTAAAGTTTATGAGAAAATGGAACTGATGAATACCTCATCAACACAGACAGCTGTTTGTTTGTGGAGCTTTACTTGATATTCTTTTCATTGATACACTTGTAGTTTATATAATTGATTGTGTATAATATAATCATGGAGGTTTGTTACCAGTGTAGTCACCTAAATATTTTCACATTGTTTAAGATAGGATGGTCAGTCCTCTAAGAATAATTCTTATGCTTGATTAAAATGCCTCCCAAAGTAGAGCCTAGTTTATAGAGCCAGTCTCTGCCCAAGAAGGAATACCTGCATCATGCTGATATACATACATGTACTAGGTTAAGGTGCTTATTGAATGCCTTGAAGTATTGCTCTCTGTTTTGATTGGAAATGAGAGGTTTCTGGTGTCGTTTCATTTGGGGAAAGTCATTCATCCCAGATAATCCTACAATCACTCATTTAGCCAAATGCTATCATTCTTTCTTTTGAAATTAGATGGAATTCTCTGGTGAAAATCAGTTCAGGCTGAAAATCCACCCAATCATCCAACAAAAATGGGACTGTATTCTGGGTTCAAGGGGCTGTGAGGCTTTCTGTGCAGAGACGAGTGAGGAATGGTTCTGGTTCTTCTAATGCCTATACTTTAGCAGAAGAGCTGGTCAAACCCAAGTTTACAGAGGTATCTTAAAGCAAGAGAGTAAAAACATGGAAACCAGAAAAAATAATAACCCTGATGCTTATTACTCAAAAATAAGGAAAAGCATAAGATATTTAATCGTCTTTGTCCCACTGATAGAAATTTTTCTATATAATAAAGGGGAAACTAAATAAAGCCATGGAAAATGCTGAAAAGCTTTGTTAGAATGCTTGATAAAAAGACACTCTCAATACACTCCCAGAAAAGGAAAACAGTGCTTACTGAATGCCTTTTATTTTGCAGAATCAGGTAAGAAAAAGAAATTGAACTTTTCCTACATGATAGTTTGGAAGCAACAGTTCTGTGAGGATTTCAGTCTTCTTTCAGTTGTGATAATTGGCTATTGTGAAACAAATGGGGAGTCACATGGTTGATAAAATGACCAAAATAACTCTATTGATTGCACATGTTTAGTTCCTGTTATTTTTAGCTATCAAAACAGAACAATCAAATCTATTTCATGGTTGGCAGCTATGACTATGTCCAAAATGCATTTAATTGGAAAATGTTAAACATGGTTTAAGTGTTGAGCTCAGTGGATCTAGTCCATTAATGACAGCTCACAATAGGAGATTATAGCCCAGACCAACACATCGCAACATTTCAGTTTTCAAATATTTTCTAGTCCCTACTGGGAATGGCAAGTGAACAATCCTTTCTGTTTCTTGATGGTTTGATTAAAACTTTTTTTTTTTCCAGTTTCTATGACTTTCAGTAATAGATATCTTTGCAAAAAGAACTTGAACTTTTAGAGTGCCAAAGGTTCTCTTCTGCTTATATTCCCAGTAGGTTTTTCCCTAATTGTTAATTCTATAGTCCTATAGATTTCTTATAACTGAATTTAGAAAAAAATACTGGAGAACATGAATCTCTTGGCAATGACACTTGATGGTACAAAATTCTACCTAAGAAACTGCATCTTTTAACGTGATTATTTATAATCACAGTGCATTCCCAGTGTGCCTTTGAAATGTTGAATCCTTAACAGAAAGTTGATCTTAACCTGGCTTGGTTATAATAAATAATAGAAAGAATTTGCCACCTGAAAATAATTCTAACAGGATGCAAACTGAGCACTGTTTTTCTTTACCTAAAGAGAAACAGAGAAAATGTGCATCACCCCACCATCCTGTTCTTTCCCTTGCTTTGGGAGTTAATGTTTTACAGAAGTTCGAGGGATGGATTGATTTGCTTAGGTGTTGGTTTTGCTTTGATGTGCAATAGACAGATGCAGTCGATGTTGGGGAAGACAAGGCAGCCTCGTCTGTCTCCTAGGGGCCTCGGAACTCATTTCACAACTCATTCATTAGAATACCAAGCCCGTCTCAAAAGAGGCCAACCACAGTTCTCCAGGGCCCTCCAATGCAGAGGAGAGCAGCCCTATATCCCTGGAGGCAGATAAAACTCAACCTCTGAACCTCAAAGAAAGCTTTTGTGCTAGGAGGGAGCAAATTTATGACAGTTGGTGAACCAAAGAAGCCGTGGGCATTTGAAGGAACAAGGTTAACTGAACATTGTCTTTTTGTTGGTGGGGATGGATTTGTTCTTTTTGTTCCTCCACTTTTGAAGTGTTTCTAAAAAGGAAGAAAGTCTTCCGCTCGATCACATTTTTAAAATAATATACAGCATATTCTAAAAAGCACACTGGAAATCTCATGCACACTAGGTAACTGTTCCAGGACTGTACTTGAGAGAGGAACTGTACTAGTTCAGCAGTTGATGGTCTTAGCTTGAGCCATGGTCAGTAGCTGGAGATCCATGCTGATCCTTTGAAAGCTCAGGAAGTCTTCCGCAGTCAAGGTCACAGCTTGATGTCAGACAACTTCAAGCCTCTGCATGCAGACAGCAAGTAGCTTTATCTTTCTCTCTTGGTCAAAAAGGGGGTCAGAGATCTCCAATTATCTGAACCCTAATATTATCCAGAATCAACATGGCCACAAAAATGCATTAATAGAAACAACAGTCCCTCAGGGGTGCTAGGTTGGGTGAACAACTTCTGATATATGCTCTTATTCAAAACACAACCTGGTAAAGAATGGTTATGCTCCTCACAGATAGAGTCCATTGAGAAAAATTTAGAGCATTGAAAAAGCTGATTGGTTTTTCTTTATAATTTCAATTTCTTTGGAGAACTTTTCATTCATTTCCTAAATTGTTCTTATTGTTAAAATGTCAATATTACCTAAAGCGATCTACAGAATCAATGCAATCCCCATCAAATTACCATCAGCATTCTTTACAGAGCTAGAGAAAACAATTCTTCACTTTGTATGGAACCATTTGTGCTTCAAATCTCTGACTCCTTGCTTTGTCAGCAGCTGGAGAAACTCTCTACTTTTAAAAGGTCCCTGTGATTGGATCAGGCCCTGTATAGTCTCCCCATCTTAAAGTCAACTATGCCATATAACATGAACTAATTCTGGGAGTAAAACCCACTGTCTTCATTGATCCCAGGCATGCACACCAAGGGACAGG
>CAUYPO010039003.1:0-26911 GCA_963574435.1 Cheirogaleus major
ATGTTTACAGCAAAATAAGTTTTCAGTTTTTTACTCTCTTTCCAAAATTTATTGGCATTCATACCATTCTGCAGTTCAGTATATGTGTTATTGTGATTTTTCATTAAAAACATATTTCAAAATTATATCAGTATGAGACCCTGAAACTTTTAGACAGAGTAAACTATGCTTGAATATTAATTGAGAAGTGCACAATATCAACTTTAAAACTTGAAAGCAAGCTAATTCTTTTGGGGGTTGCCTGGTAACTAATAAGAAGTATGTCAAATTGAGAGACAAGTCTGACTGGAGCAGCCTTTGAATAAATAATAGAATTGTTGTTGACTTTAGCCTTAAAAAAGTGAGAAGGGGTCCAATTCTAAATTAAATTGAATGAAAGACAGTTGAAATCTTTGTGTCTTTTTAGTGGAATTCTCTACCATGTGCCCCTAAACTTGTTCCTTTGCCAACAATTTATGATTAATGTAGAGACATTGAAAGCGAATTCTGAAGGCATCATTCAATATCTGTTGGAATTAAATGGAATGGCTTAAGGCATTTGAGAAGCATGGCTATTTATTATTCATTAACCATTTGCTTATTTATTTATAAATCCATATTCACATAATTTATTGGTTTCATAGAGAAATACATGTCCACCAAGAGTTACTACTACTCTAATAAAATATTTTATATAAGTATTTGTTAAGGTAAGAATAGTGTTCATGGGCATATCTACAAAACACATTTTGGCAATTCTTTATAATGATACTTTATGTCAGACTGTTGATCACATATTTCCTTACATATTTTGACCTATTTCTGTTTTAATTCCAGCAGGAAAAAAATCAAGAAAGTTCAAGAATCAAAGGTAAGAAATGAATATTTTAAGATAATAATTATATAAGCTCATAGGAGAAAGAAAAAGGGTGTGATGCTACTTTGCAGATAAAGTTAAAAACGAAAAAAATGATAGTTCAAAATCTTCCATGTGATTATAAATCCATTTTGACCCATTTGGGGATTCTCTATTGATATTTTTCTTCTTCATATAGTGCTCTCGAAAGTTTCGACACAAATTTTGGCACATTTCCTCTATAATTCTGGTGGAATTCATCCACCAAGCATTGCCCTACAAGTTGGTGTACTGTCAAGTCTATGAATTGGCAGATGGACCTTATCAAAATATATGTAATTGTGAACCAACTATTTAGTCATTGCCAGCTCAGTGTATTTTCTACAAAAGAGCTGGAAAATATTTATTTGTATTTTAATAGTTAGTAATAGATCTTAGTATGGCATAATCAACACTAGTCAAACATAGGAAGACTCTTTTCACTATAGAGACATTCCCAACTTTTGAAATTTATTCACTGAGATAATAAATTACTCTAGGTAGATTGTCATCTTTCAATAAAAGGTTTCCAGTAACTTGTGCCCCTGCTGATCGCAAGGATGGAACATCACAGATTTTTCTTGGGTTAATCACTCTGGCCTCTCCATCCACGTGCTGGTCCTTCTTATCTACATTTTGGGCTTCCAGGGCTTATTTTTCCCAAACTTGTCCCAGCCCCATGCCTATCCACGGAGTGAAGCACAATTGTCCTAGTTCCTTCCCTCCTTTTTGAATAGGAACAAATATTTATTGGTTTTTTTTCCCAGAGTTCTACAAAAATTTTTAAAAAGTTGTGGGGAAGTTACTAAGCTTACATGTGCTCCTGCAATGGTGAAAGGGTAGTTACACTTCTGAAGGTCTCTAGATTGGCAATATAGTCTTGCTTATTTATAACAAATCCAAACACAGTCCTCTCTGCACATTTTCCCACAACTAACTGACTGAAACAGTATTTTTTTTCCACGTTTGGTCATCTCATAAAAAAGATATGCGTTTTTTTATTTTGCTAGATATATTTTGTTCAAATGAATTAGGTAAGACTGCCCTTCCAGGAATTCCCGAACTATTTGTGTTCATTTTCAGCAAACTGAAGCATGGCTTGTTATTTTATATGTAAAATTATGACACTTATTTATCCTCAAAACACTCATATTAACTCAAAGTTTTATACTTTTGTGTTGCAAAAGGGAATTTTTACTTCAAGATGTGCTGTATGATGTGCATTTAAATGATACATGCATCTGATGCATACTGAGTGCACATCTTCCTTTTCACGAAAGGTCCCAGTGTTTCAGGCTAATCTTAAATCACATTTGTAATTCTGTTATAGTAGAAATAAGTTTAATGTGGCTTTCTTCTTGATGCTTTATTGCCTTGGGGTACATAAATCACATCATGTGAAGTAGTAGAAATTATGTTTTTCAAACTACTGTCTAGTAACATGTTTTCTTTCATAATGTAATAAAAATTTCAAGATGATCCTCATCATTCCTTTTACTATTATTAGAGGACACGTGGTTCAGAATGCTGAGGGTGCATTATGGCTTCCAGCTTCTGACCTGTAAGCAAATTGGAGATACATGGTTACATCAGATTTGTTGCTTATCTCTACTTAGAGGGGCTCTACATTTTTCTTGACTATTTATGGGAATGATCTTGAAATGTTATCTTAACGGAAATTACAAATGGCCATTTAAACATGTTTTTAGATGTCAATATTAAAACAAACAAACAAAAAAAACCATTTCATGCCATGAAAGCAATAGCTTACCCATTACCCGTTGGTAGATGACAAAAATTCTGAAAATCAAATATTTTAAGTTTATTGACAGCTAATTATTGAAATATGAGCTATATCCTCAACTTGATACTAGTAATCCATTGCCAGCTAGGAATTCTCTGGACTTCCTGACTAATGGTTAACCTCATTTACCAGAACACGTTTATTACATTATTGGAATGTATCCAGGGGAAGTCTTAATCTTCTTATTTCCGGAATTCTGTGCCTATTTCTGTTTCTGACAACAATGCCAACTTAAAGACACCATTGTCCTGAACTCGCACTAACACGCAAAGCATTTGTTTAAGATAACCTTCCTTAAAGTTGCATTTGAGGATTATAGCTGGGAAATGAAGATAGTCCTACAGATTTCAAAACGAGGGTCCACAAACAGCCAGTGATATTTAAACACTGTTCTTCAGTAATAGTACGGATTTAACATTTTAAAATATTGTACTTTAAATGTTTAACATCCATTCAGAACTTCATACGTTTTATTAGGAAATATTTTCCTATGAAGAATATTTCTAAAATAAGCAGTACAATAAATTAGTTTACTTCTGCCAATGTTTCTGAGGGAAGTATTTAAATTTATGGTTGTTTTATTCATTATATTTAAGAGCATCTGCCTAGAATTCTCAGTGAAGAGAACAATACCTGTTTTTGAGGAAGATTGAAATAATTCTTGGTTTACAAATTGCTTACAAATTCTGTCAACTTATTAAAGTTTTTAATTTTCCAAATAATTTAAAAGCTTTATTGCCATCAGAAGGATAGTATTTGTGGAAAATGTGCATATGACTGTGTTTTAGCATGTCCCTCAGTATTAGATTTACTCTTGCTCTATAAAGAAAAGAGTTTCCATCCACCAAAACATCCAGTTGCTTTTATCACACAATTTTTCCCTTCTCCATTTTTATGTGGACACTCTTGGCTCTTACCATTCAGCAGTGATAAAAATAAAGTTTATTTCCCTTTCACTGCTAGTTATATTTTGGTTATTTTAAGACTCTACAATTAAGAGACATTGAGCACTAAAGATATTTCCCGAATGGACATTTCCATGTTTTATTTTTAAATATCTAAATTTTGTTAAATACCTATTAGTTTCAAACACTGTGTTGAGTTTTTACACATATCATCTCATGTTAATCCTCAAACACACGCTATTAAATACGAATTAGCATTTATACATGCCAGCATTTTAATGAACTCCTGGGGTCAAGTGATCCTCCCACCTCGGTTTCCCAAATAACTGGGACTAAAGGTGCATGCCACCATGCCAGGCTTCAATTGGGTCATTTTTTTAATTGATTACCAAATGTACATTAGGTAAATTTAGCATGCTGTTAGCAGCAGTACTTTTTGCTATTTTTATTGATTTTATAAATATGAATTTTATTATTTGTGCTATATTCCTTTAATGACATGGTTACAAATATTGTCCTTATTGCCAATTTATTTAAATACTGCTTAGTGCTTTATAACTGAAAAAAAATAGACAATGATAAAAGCAACATAGTACTGTTCTAAGAGACATATCTAGAACTTGTACTACCTTGTCTACTAAAAACTTGTGATCTTTCCTAAACCTCTCTAGATACCATTTGTCTTTTATGGTAAATATGAACATAACATACCCATGGTTTTAAAAGTGCTTTACATATCGGAAATTCTAAGGCTCATAATTCTATAAGGGCATTACATAATGTTATTATTACAAACATCCTTCAAAACTATAATTCTCAATAAGTATCACATGGTACTAATACATCTTAAGTCATATACATTCATGTACATGAAAAAAGTAAGCTGCATAATTATTCTTTGTATGGAGCATACATTACTACATATATCAAACAATAAACTAAAATAGTATGCTAAGATCATACCTAATAAAATTAAAAGTATGTATTTGAGACAGCAAATGTTATTAAAGAACTATGGAGCCTGCAGTCTTTACACATACACACACACACATACACATACATGCTTATTATGCACATATACATGCATTAAGCTCTATTTTCTATTTATTTTTATACAATCATGTGTTCAGATTCTTCTTTATTTTCTGTATTTCATATTGGCACTTGAGCAATGATGAAAATCACCACATCTATTAAGGGATGTATATGTGTCAATCAGGGTAGAGGGAATGTTGCTATGAAGACTGGAATGCTTAACTCCCAATTTGAGATGCCTGAATATTCAGAGCTCTTTCCACTAGAGTAATTTCACAGAGTTTCTGATGTTGTCTCACTACTTCAAGGGCAAGTAGCTGGTCAGGAACAGTGATTAGACAGTAATGGACCCTCAGATTCTTATTACTGAAAGCCATTGATTATGTTACATCATCTAAAGAAAATATCATGTAAAACTAAAAGATGGTAATTCAGTATATAAGTTCTTATTGAGACTCTTTTTTAAATTTTGGAGTGTCTTTATAATTATAAAATACAATATAGCCAGTACCATCAGTAATACCTAAAATGGAGATTGTAACAATTATATGAAATGCAGATTCACTATATTTTAATGAATTATAATATCATACATTATTATGAACTTTATGTTCTTTGGTTTTCAGTCTGGAAGGTTGTTTTTGAGACTAATAATTACTTGTAAAATTTATTAAAACTGTGGTTTTTGTCTATCACATTCAATACTTATAATCCTTAGGAAGCTCAAATACCTCAAAGACCAGAAAACTCACTGCTAGAAATATCAACCAAGAAATTGATAAGTTTATTTGCTTATTTGTTTTTAGAAAACAGTAATGCTGGCTAAAGCTCAGACAAGTGTATTTATGGCAGACTCATGATAATAATTCTTAAAAAATAATTGTGTTGTAAAAGAATATGAGGGAACAATAATTGGTTTCTACTATAACTTTTATGGCATAGCAATTGCATTATATCGGAACAATTCTATTTTCACTCTATTTGTTTCATTAAAAATTCATTTTCAAAATTAAATGAGGGCAGAATGCATTCTCATGAGTATTGATTACCTTGTAGCAAAATATCAGTGTCCCATATACACAACTTGATAATGTATGAATGACTGGCAACTCTTTAATTACCAATATTAGAATTTGAAATATTTCAATCGCTTTCACTTTACACCTGACTTAACAATATGAATACAAATTGATTTTTGAGTAATAAATCAATTAAAAAGGTAATTCTCAATTATTATGAACATATTGCCAGACTTTTTTGATTTCATTTGCTGACATCTGTTCCACTTATGATCTTTACTATTGAAAAAGTCACATCTCTTTATGTGAGTTTTATTTCTGTGATAATGTGATTTTTTGAAATAAAAATAATAATAAATTGAATGAAAATTCTGGAAGCCTTTACACACATAAGATAATAATTGCTACTTTGACAAACTTTCAAAAACATAATTTCACTTCTAATATACAATTCTATAAAAGATTCATTTGGAAAATATTCACTATAAATCATCTAAATGATGCCTCCAAATGCTTCACTAAATTACTTTCACGTAGTATAGATTTCAATGTAAGTAATAACTTTCTTCTGGGAATCAAGGTAATATTCACCATCTATCCTTTAAAAAAATCATTGAAATAAATTGTTACAATTGTAAATGATCTTCACGAGTGTCCTCTTGCCACAGCAAATAGGAAGACAAATATCGTTCTCTATATAATGATCTTATTATCATCAACCAGAAGAGGTTTCAAAAAGTGACCGGTCATGTTTCTTACTTAAGCTATGAAGGACTCAATTTATATGATGCCAAAAATATCACCTTCCCCTCCCGCACTCATTTGCGTACAATCTCTAGTTTTCATAAGGTTACCAATAAATCATTTCATCCAATGGGTCGTTTGGATTTCAGGGTGATTTATTTTGCAGCTCATTTTGCCCACTAGGAGGCAGTGCCACTTCAAAGATGTCAACACCTAACTGAGCTTTGGTGATGTTGAGGAAAACAACTCAGAACAACTGGATGTTGTTTTTTAAATAAATAATTAATAGTATTCAGATATTGAAGTAGGCTTGTCTTTGCATAATTCAATATATTACTTAGCCTACACACTAACATCTTAATATTGTTCTTCCCTTCAATCATCAAAACAAAATCTCTTTATTCTAGACCTTTAACAGAAAGCTAAATGGTTTCCGACAGAAGTTTATAAAACATTCCGTAAACTGTCTGCTGAAATAGTTTAATGTCATGTTTCAAGAAATATCAAGTAATATTAACCGAAACGTGTTTGATGGCTTCATTTATTTAGCTTCAAAGAATAATTTCACTTACCTACAATAGTCAGCCTTCATGAAAGAGCAGTTCTTGAAATGGTTATACAAACATTACGAATTTTTTTTTCTTTTTTTGCCAAAAGTGGCTGTTTTAATTGTCAATGAAAAAATTATGTCTATCACTTTTCCCTTTTTGCTTTAATCTCTTCAGGAAGTTTAAACATGAAATTTTACTTTAGTAAAGAAGGACTATTTACTCAGGTTTTTGGAATATGTATTTCTTTCATCTTACCTGAGAACTTAGCATTTAACCTAATAAATTGTAAGTTATTTGAAATATTTTTGAGATTATGAAGAATATAAATTTTATATAAAAAAGGTTTGCAACTCTCTAAATAATATTTTACCCAGTGACTTCTAGATGCTAAGTAGATATATGCATACTTTTTGCCTAACTATGATAGATTGAGAGTTTTACTGATTATGTCAAAAACCAAGTAATATAATTTCTAAATAATTATAAGATATATTTCACAGTTTCAGCTCATTATATGAGTAATAATTCCATCAATTGCATGAATAATAAGACAATAATGTCATTCTACTAAAATTGATATCATTGTTTCTTAAATTGTTGGTGATTGGCATCCTTATCTATTGGACACTGGAAAATGAATTAGAGTTAAACATGCACTATGCTATTCTAAAATTTTCACACACTCCTTAATGTTGCTTACCTTTGCTTCACTAAACATTTCCAATGTATTTGACCAAGGATTCTTTTCTCTATATCACCTACATTTCTGTAAACAGCTATTGTTATTCAAAACACTAAATTTACAAGAACCACATTCTGAGCAGCACTGTTTTCCACAACACTTTTCAAGATATGTGGTGGGGTGTAGATGCCATGTACTTAGCCTCAATTATTTATGCTTCACTTACAGTCTCTTAATCTCTTCTCATCTGTAATATAAATATAATATGACACAAAGTGCTATTTTAAGTATTTTTTCATAAACATCAGATATTTTTATTTATTTTTCTTTTTCATACACCAATTTTATTTTATTATTTTTTTATTTTAATAGACTTAAGGAGTACAAGTTGAATTCCATTACATATATATATATTGTATAGAGTCTGGGCTTTTGGTGTACCTATCACCCAAGTAGTGAACATAATACCCCATAGATAATTTTTCAAACTCCCCTTTCCTCTCTCCCCCTTTTGAGTCTCCAATGTCCATTATTCCACCGTGTGTACCCTTGTGTAGCCATAGTTTAGCTCCCACTTACAAGTGAGAACATGTAGCATTTTTTTTTTTCCTGAGTTACTATACTTAGGATAATTGCCTCCAATTCCATCCAAGTTGCTGCAAAAGACTTTATTTCATTCTTTCTTATCACTGAGTAGTACTCTATGGTATATATACCATATGTTCTTAACCCACTCATTAGTTAATGGGCACTTAGGTTGACTCTGTATATTTGCAATTGTGAATTGTGTTGCAATAAACATACAAATGCAGCTATCTTTTTGATAAAATGATTTCTTTTCCTCTGGGTAGATACCCAGTAGTGTGAATGCAAGACTGAATGGCAGATCTATTTTTAATTCATTGAGAAACCTCCATACTGATCTCAATAGAAGTTGTACTAATTTCTACTCCCGTCAACAGTCTACGAGTGTTCCTTTTCCATTGCATCTGTGCCAAAATCTATTATTTTTTGACTTTTTATTAATGGCTATTCTAGTTGAAGTAAGATAGTATCTCATTGCAGTTTTAATTTGCATTTACCTGATAATTGGTGATGTTGAGCATTTTTTCAAGTTTCTTACCATTTGTATATCTTTTTTTGAAAAATGTCT
Organism: Cheirogaleus major; assembly: GCA_963574435.1. Classification (NCBI taxonomy): domain Eukaryota; kingdom Metazoa; phylum Chordata; class Mammalia; order Primates; family Cheirogaleidae; genus Cheirogaleus; species Cheirogaleus major. The sequence continues at coordinate 8,768 of CAUYPO010039003.1, forward strand.
GTTATTTGCCCACATTTTAATGGAGTTGTTTTTTTGTTTGTTTGTTTGTTTTGTTTTTCTTGTTGAACCGTTTGAGTCCCTTGTAATAATATTCTGGATCTTAGTCCTTTGTTGGACATACAGTTTGTGAATATTTCTCCCATTCTGTATGTTGTCTATTTACTGGATATGGCCCTCAGGCCCCTGAGCAGTGGTGTGATGGTGTGATGTGGGAGGCTGTAGTAACAGTGGAGCTGCCCACCAGGACTAGCACTAAGTGGTCCGGGTTGGTGTTACTCGTAGCTGCAGTGGGTTGGGCAGGTTAGTCCCCAGTCCTGCAGCTGCCTGTAATGGTGGAGGGTATTTTCCTAAGTGTGCATAGGGGAGCTTGGTCTTCCTTTTCCCTTCCTGGCTGGATGGTGGCTGTATCCATATCACCTTGAACTCAGCCTGTGGGCAGGATGTGACCCAGTATTATACTCTCAAAATGGAACCTGCTGTGGGCTTGCAATCAAGGGGGAGCAAGGCCCCTTTTAGGCAAGCAACAGGGGCAAAAAAGTGTGGGTGAGGAGTCCTCTGCCCCCATTTCAGTCTCATAGGAGACAAGAGCAGGGCAGTGGGAATTACCATAGGTATGTGTAAGACAGCTGTAGGAAAGATTGAGCTCTCCTGTCCCTCCTCAGCTAGGAAGGGCTACAGCTACCTCAACCCACAAGCAAGCACTGCCCAGCTTTAAACTCCCAAGATGTTGCCTTGGGCCTATGACCAGAGAGGGTGGGGCCGTTCTCAAGCAGGTTGTGCTGGCAGGAAACTGTGGGGAGTGCACTTTGCTGGAGACTTAAACCCACAGCAGCTGGCTGCAGGATGGTGGGCACTATCCCAGATATATGCTGAGAAGTCTGATATCCCTTCCCCTCCCCAACTAGGCAGGGACTGCAGTCACATCAGCCCAAATTTAGCTGGAGGGCGAGTCACCATGGATGTCAAACTTTCAAAGTGGTGCTTTGAGCCTGTGACTAGGGAGGTTGGGGCCCGACCCAGGCAGGCAGGGCAGAAACTGTAGAGAATGCTGTGTGCTCACGTCTCAGGCTCAACAGCAGCCTGCAGCTGGGCGGTGGGGACCTTCCAGGGGTGCATGGGAGCATTTGGGCTCCTCTGTCCCTTCTTGAGCTTCAGTGCTCAAGCTACTCTAGAGCATTCCCCGAGGATTCCACATGGGCTCCCTTCCTGGAGCAAGGACTGTGCAATTTCCAAACAGTTCCCTACCTTGGGCCTAAGACTCGCATGGGTTGGGTGTTCTCTTATAGCCAGATTGTAACAGTTTGTCTTGGATAGTGGAGCCCTGGGGACTTGTCTGTTTTTGAAGTTCCAGGAACTTCTCCCAGCTGTTAGTCCTGGGCTGAGTAAGTCACCCTGAACCCTCTTCTAACCCACTTTTGGTGCTTCCTGTTGCTTTCTGTGGTGAATCCCAGCATTCCCTCCCAGAAGATCTGTTCAAAATATGATAATATTCTTACTCTTCTGATTCCTTTCTGTAGAGGAGGCAGGTATTACCTGTGTCTTTTTGGCCATCTTGACCTTATCTCTCTTAAGTATCAAATAAGATAAAGTGTGTGACCCTTTTGAATAAAATGAAAAGCTCTTGGTTTATGTGAGTTCTTATTTCAAAATGTTTTGAAATGTTTGTAGTCATTTTTTGAATACATCCATGTAGAAACATGTTTATGAAAAAAGCCTCAATTTCATAAAAATATTGAAATTAGAGATCAAGACATGTTGATTTTTATGTTGTGTCATTAATTTACATAATTATAAGTTATAATTCACATATTTCCAAACTTGAAGATATGTGACCTACTGATATCAAATATCCTCTGGGTGTCCTGTCATATATATTCTTAGACTAACACAATGCTTACCAAAAACAGTATGACATAGTAGACAATACTTTGAACATAAGTATATATAGACGATGTTTTCCTTATTCTTTAGAAAGTAAAGCATTATTCTCTGAGAGTACTAACTTGATGTTGTAATGGCTTATATTTAATAAAGAAATTTATAAGAAATCTTTAAAAAGGTAAAACCAAACTTAATTTAACCCATTGATTGTAAGTTAACTACATTCTACATACTATATTCAGAAACAACTGCTTTGTGGCAGAAATTCTGTGATAATATTAGCTTGCCTGAAAAATTCTGAAAAGGAAAAGATAAAAGTAAGCTCAGCGGCATCAGATAATAAAGCTTAAATAAATAAAATGTTTATTAATTTAAATACTAGAAAGAGAGTTTGGGGCCAGGGAAATAAAGATTAAAGACAATGGTTCTGCCTGGTCCTCTGCCAAGTGCTTCCCATGCACTATATTATTTTATATAACCCTCAGAAGAATTTTATGTACCAAAAATAAGGTAAATTTTACTGTTGATCTATGTATCTATCTAAAAATTACCATAGTCACCATTTTGGTATAAATTAACTTAGAATATTTTACATATGCATATGTATTTGCAAAAAAACTTTCAGTGTTGTACTAGTACTACACTGAGTGTACTAGTGAATACCCTTGTTTCTCAAAAGTTTGTACACGCTTTGTGGTAGATTTTGTGAATTAGTTCACTCAGTAACCATTTCAAAGACCAATTAGCATGGTTCCTTTTTATAGACTTTTCAGAGTCTAGTAAATTCAAAGCTACATTTCCCAGATACCTTTACAGTTAGCCTTCTAGATGTGCTTTATGTTTCTCCTATCAGATTCATGCAAGCTTAGTCTTTTATGGGGTGACTTACTGAAATCAAGCCCATTTTTGTGGGACATTCATTTTCATTTCACAGATAATGGCAAAGGCCTTGTGGTTCTGAAGCCAGAAGGTAGAGTAAAAGCTTTCTTATATAGTTAGTTCTGATAATGACAGAGGCAGCAAATCCTTTGGTGTTCCAGTTCCATGGTGGAGTTTTAAAAGCTGTTTCTCACAGCTTACTCTACAGCCCTTTTCTTCAATCTTATCAGCTATTTTCTACATCCCTTAATAAACATCTTTTACTTAAATTAAGTAGTGCAGATTCTATTCTGTAACAAAGATTTCTGATCAATGCATCAGTCTATTCTAGGAGTACAGTAACTAGAGATCTTGTATGAAAAAATAAGTAGGCAAGGTATTGAGATTGTTATCAGAAATTGGTTTACCTGTTCATTGGAAAAGACTCTGGGTAGTGAACTTACCTGCAAGGCTCATGTGGGCAATGATAACCTGGAGGGACAAACTGTTAAGCCCAAAGGGAGTGTAGCAAACACATGAATGGTTCAGGCAAATATTAAAACCAGATAGTAAAATCTAGCTTGCAAGCATAATTCTAAGAAGTTCTTGAGTCAGATATAATGATGGTTAACATAGTCACTTACCCAAATTGATGTGTGGGCGTCAGCTATCTTCCAACCATAGTTGGGCATCAGAGATGTACTAGTGAAAAAAGAGAAAACATTTTCTGCCTTTGTGGATCTTAGATTGCATGTCCTAGGAAATCTGTCCATACCATAGGATAGTTGATGTTTTCCACCAAGCAGCTAAAATCCCATAAAAAATCAGAAAGCTTTTCTTGTATACTGTGAGACCATGATCGGTCTCATAATCTTACCTCTAAACCTCTTCGCGGTGGTGCAGAGTCACAGGAATTAAATGGTAATTTTCATGAGTTTAGAAAAGTACTCCATATATTTGCCCTATTTGGTCTTCCTCAACATTTTATTCTCTCAAGGATGTGAAGCAGCAATGGCTTTAATATGATGACTTAGAACACATAGCAGTCTAGCTTATGGTTTACTCTCAAAGGTACCATAACTTTTTTTCTTTTTCTTTTTCTTTTTTTTTTCCAATGGTAAACCTTCTGCTTTATTATACAAATTGCTATACTTTCAAGGACAGGGTAGAATTTTATTATTTATTATAATTTTTAATAAATTATATTTACATTTTAAATTTCTTCCTTAAAAATATTGGTAGGAAATTATATATAAAATGTTAATATATATCCTGCAATATTATAGATTATGTTATATAATATGTTATATAAATATATCTAATTAATATAATCACAATATGAAATGATCATAGATGTGATTTATTTTCTGTTTATGTATTTGTTCTGCTATTCTTGTGTGTGTGGTAAGGCTTTAAGTAGAGCTAATATTTATCAATCTCTTACCATGTACCACAAATTTGCTTTATTTCTTCTGCTTATTAAATCTCGAGAAAAAGCTCTGAGAAATAGGTACAATTTTACATGTAAGGAAAATGAATCTCGGAGATTAAGTAACTTGCCTAAGATTATGCAGCTAATAAATATTTGAAGCTAAATTTTTAAATTTGTTTTTACTTGAAATTGTCACTTTTAAAATCATTCCTATGCTTCCTATTGTATGTGCAATAAACTATAGTTAAATCTTTCTCATTTGGGGTAGATCTATATATGAGAATATGTTCATCATTTGCAACTGCATAGCAACTGATATAAAGTACATTTTGTGTCCATTACAAGATGAGAAAGTCCTGTTTTCTTAAAATTTGAGTAAATGAGTTAGTACTTTAGATGTCAGGATTCAATTGAAAAATGTATGCTTCATAGCCAATAAAAATGTAAACAAATTGAATACTATAAAATGAGAGACAAACTTTTCTCATAATATAAGAAATGTAATTGCTCTGTGATTTAAATAAATAAAAGATTAATTCTATGTACTTCAATAGCAATTTTAAAAGATTTTAATAATTAAAATGAAGACATGAAAGGCCCTTTCATGAGCTGTCTGATAAGGCAATAATTATTTGGTTCAGTCAGCACAGGGCACATGATATTTACAGAAAAATCATAATTGTTGCTTAAAGTGCTTTTATATTTGCTTGTTTTTATTGTTTTCTATTTTTTTAATTAAATAAGAAGTAACTTCATTGTGGTCTGCCTGGTTAAGCAAAGTCAAATAATAATGCCATGTGATGAATAGTTCAATGGCCTGGGTTACAAGCTGGCTTTAATGTTCACTAGCCATGTGACTATAAGCAAGTCACCCAATTAGTTTGAGACACAATTTTCTTTTTCTCTAATTGAGGGCCAAACAATAGTTCCTATGTATTTGGGCTGTTGTGAAGATTAATTATGATTATATATAAAAGTGTTTGGAACAGTTTCAGTTTCATAGTTAATACTCAATAACTATTAGCTTAAATACTATTGTAATTTACTAAGTTAACTTGTTATGTGAACTAAGACTTATGGATTCATTTGAGAGCTATATTATAAGTTCCTGTGGATGGGAACAGACAGGTACCCGTAGTAAGAAGGCAGATGCCTTTCAACATGGATATCACTTGTAACACTGAACTTAATTATCTAATATTTTAAATATTAGATATTGGATTTAACTTTAAGCAGAATTACCTTTAATCCATTTCTTTCAACAACTTAAGCAGTTTAGGTTTGTCCACATTGTGAGTTTATCCACAAAGTCTGTGTCCCATGGCATTGGTTAATTAAGAGATGAATGTGCAGTGCTACTTATTCAAATAAAAAAGAGTGGATAAATCATATATATTTTCATTTCTTATAAATTTTCTCATTTATAATTAGGTGATAGTTTTGGAAATTTTTTCTAGTGAGGTTCAAATAAGATAATGAATGTGATGATGTATGATATATTATTTATTATTTAGGACATTACCTTGAATCTTGTAGTAGGTACTCAATGAATGCTAATTAGGTTTTAAATCAAATTGTGGCTTGTAAATATAGATATAGATAGGTAGATATTTGTATATGTATACATACATATTTTGTATTGTATATAATATATATACCATATATAATTCATATTTTTGTAAGCTTTTGTAGAAATGAAATATATTAAAACTAAATATATATATACATATATACTTAGATATGTAAAGACATAAAATTCAATCACTTTTTACATTTTAAAATGCTGCTATGTATTATAGCATAAACACACACACAGACAACCAGTTTCTTTAAGGTTAAAATCAAGACATCCACTTTTTGCATCTTTCTAAACACCCTGGCAAGTGCCTTCTTTATAACAGGTATTCAGAAATACTTGTGAATAAGTGATGAATGAACTAGTAAAACATGTTTAGGTAGAAAATTTCAGTATACTTTCATATGAAAGTATTTAATGCAACATACCATGAATTATTTAGACTATTTCTAAGTAGAAATGCAATATATTTTTTCTCAAAATTAATTTCATTTCATAGTGTTCTATGTTTAAGCAATAACAAAGATATGCCATTTTCAGTCATCTTTTATAATGTATAATCCAGAAAAACAATGTGGCATAGTCTATTGTTAACTTTTTACATTTATTGCCATACAAAACATTTTCATTTAATTTCAATTTGAATTTTAATTTCAAATCTGGAAGCATACATTTTCTTTTCTTTTTTTTATAATTTTTTTTTTAAATGTAGAGATGGGGTCTTGCTGTGTTGGCTGTTTTCAACTCCCAGCTTCAAACAACTTTCCTGCCTTGGCTTCCCAAAGTGCTAGGATTACAAGTGTAGGCCATGCCTGGCCATTGAGAATTAAAAATGAATTGGTATCTGGATCATATGTTATGATTAGCTAAATTTTCAATGAATAGTTTATGTATATTGTGATCAGCGCAAACTGCTTTTATTTCATAATCAGCTTTAGGGATTATACGTGTATTACCAAATTTCATTTCCCTTAGTTGAGGAGAAATTTGTGCCATATTGCAAAAACTGCCAAATTTCAGACATAGGGAGAAAAATATTTCTTCATGGCTGACAGCAAAGTCAAATTTATAGGTTCAAATAACTTGACTAATATTATAAAATGACTATAGAACCAACAATAGTAAGTTGATTAAGTTTTTTATTAGGATAAAAGTATTTAGATATTAATTACTGTAGTCATATAATAAATAATATGTGGGCAATTTAGACTTTTAAGAGATTGTTTATTCATTTCTAAGTTTTATACCTAAAAATTATTCAGTATTGATTGATAGGGACAGTTAGTGAGGAAGAAAGTTCTCTCTAGACTGAAATGAAAGAAAGGAAATTATTTAGCTCCTTCAGTGTAGAAGTTTAACTGTGGAGTCCCAGAAGAACAGGAACTGGATCTGATCTTATCCGGGCAAGAGTGTTTTTTCAAGTTTTCTAGAACTTGAGAGCAAATACTGAGTTAGCAGGCAGCAGTCCCCCCCTTTTTTTTAATTAAAGAAATGTTAAACTATTGGACACAAAACACAAATATTATGTAGGTAGACAAAAAAAATTATGACAAGTAGGTGTTAGTGTCAACAATAATTAGGAAGAAATAATCTAAACTGCACTTATGGCTTTCATGAGGTTCTTCAGTATTATCAGCAAGAATTTTATAAGTATTCAGTAATCACTCTTATCCAATATGCTGCAAAGAAAGAAAATAATTATCCACAAATTCAAATTACTAAGACCAATTAACTACAATGTTAAATATCAATAGCGTTTTTGGAAATTAAATGGAAAACAATATTCTAATGATGCAAAACCTATGACGTTGGATTCAACCTATTTTAACTTGAATAATCTTGCTTAATACATGTTTTTACTAGGGTCAACTCTAAAATTTGTGAAGCCTGGACCAAGAGTACCAATACTGAACTCTGCCTACCTGTGTACTTGGTTTTGCCCTCCTTCTCTTCTCCTACACATAATCACATGTCCTTTCCACCTTTTACCCCCTGGAAAAATTAAACACAACAAACAAGCAATGTCTGCCCTGGGAAGCAATTTGTACAGGTCCTGGAAGTAGGCTCAGGGCCATTGTTAGGAAATTTTGGGGTTTAATTACCTTGAGCAAGACACAGAAGAGGTCCAAACACAGAATTGGGCTTAACCCCAAGAACTGCTTACCTTGCGAAGAGGGAACAGCCAAAGCCAGGGGGTTAGGGCAGCAACCCAGCAGGCTACTTGCGGTCGGCACTGTTTTAGAAGGTATAATGGATTGGAAAATATATTTTAAGAAAGGTACAGTGATAGGGAAATTTGCATTAGGGGATGCTTTAAAAAAGGGACTATGGAAGAACAATGGCTTACACAAGATCAAACCACATTTTGAAAATCCTGAGAGTTTGACAGACTTGCTATTACACCTTTATATATTAAGAAAAAATGCTATTTTGTTGTCTCATCCTCGAACATATTTTATAGTTCAAACTCTATCCTCTGCTGATCCTATTATGCTGACTTAGTAAGTGGCCTGCTGGAGGTATGAAAATAAACAAGTAACAAAAAAGCCCAAAATATAACATGCCTTCCAGTTGATTGATCTGTGTTGTTGTTCTAAGATGATCCCGCTTTAACCTACTCTTCAAAATGGCCAAGGAAACCCTGTATTGAGTCATAGTCTCTCTGTTGAAAATCTATTAATAACACGATTTCCCCTTTACATGGTCCCTCATCTTGTATGTACCCGATAACTTTTATAATAATTTCTGCGTGATGCAATGGAACTCAGAAATATCGAGTCATTTTGTCAGAGAAAAAATGCTTTATTTTTATTTTAGGGCTGTGATTGTTTAGAGACTTTATCTGAAAAAACAAAAACAAGGTCAAGTGGAGCTATTGCAAAGAGTTTGGCTATTGTCTGGCCATTCTGCGAACATGCTGGCAGAGAATCTACATGATGCCAGCATTAAGCCCATCTGTTATATGGTTTGCACAACACAGGTCCTATGATTATAATTACAGCAGGACAAACCTGCCCGGGGTTACCACAAAGACTGACCTTAAGGGATGATTATAAAGATGAGAAGCAGAGGGAACTTCTGCCTTCTCCTTCTAGATTTTTTTAAACTTTGCTTTTAAAACATTGAACTAAACTATTAGGCCTATGGCCAATATTCATTGTGGTCACTTTCTTTGGAATTTACCAGGACTGTTATAGGACTTCATAAATTCACAAATCCAATATCAAACAGGGCTACTGATGGTTAGTGTAGGTATTTGTCCCCCAAAGATGCTAAAATAGGTTAGAAAAAATAGCTCTAAGACTACTCCCTCCAAATTTGAAAATCCATTCCAATTCTCTTTCACTTCCCAAATTTATGCCCAGCTATGTTGTGAACTATATTTCATCCAAAGTTCTATATTGAGATTATATAACACTATAAATATACTCAAAAATGCCAAGAACATAGTGATACTCCAAAAATAATTATAAAACCCATTCTTATTTGTAACCTGGAGAAGCCATTAGAGAAACTTAATCAGAAAACTAAATCCCCATGTAAGTTAAAATCCAAAGACATTAAAATCCAAAAGAATTAAAATTTTAAAAATATCAGTTACCTTTCCCCTTTAAGTTTAAAGAAAACCAAAATTTTCCCATTTCTTATCCTGCTCAGCATCAGCTCTGGGAGTGTCCGAGCGTGGTGGTGGTAATGTCGTTTCCTCCAGCAGCTGCAGCCTGGCCAGCTGTTTTCTACAGGGTTCATCTTGTACTCTTACAACTTCGGAATTTGAATTAAATAAATAGCAAGTTTGATGTGCCTCTCTTTCAGAGAATCCAAAGATTATCACAGTCTGTCTTCTTATCAAATGACTTTTGAAAAGAAGCTCATTTTCAGAACTTAGACAAAGTTATCTGACTCAAAATTATGTTTTCAGAACCCCAAATTTAGTTTTGGCAAAGACCATAACAGAAACTCAATGCTATCTGAGGAAATGAGGCTAGACAGTGAAAATATGCTTTGTTTCAGCCACTCCAGGAGGCCTGTTAGTGTATACCAGCTGCCCATATTCGTGAGCTTTGACAGTAATTTCAACCAGAAGACTTCCAACGAGAGGTTAATTATGGCATCACATTTACTATATCTGAGAGAAGAGTAAAATGTAGTTTTCGTTTTCATCCAGCATATTAAACGCATTTTAATCTCCTGTCTCAACTGAACTTCCCTTAAAAGCAACACCTTTGGAAGAGCTTATGTGCTAACATTTTATGGTGAGCATAAACTCAGGAACTGGAGGGTAAAGAATAAATGAAAGAGGAAGAGAAAGTTGGAGAGACATAGAGGCTGTGCTTTGCCAACTTGGCCATCATGCTTTATGACGAGCTAGTTATTTGGTCTTGCAGTACATCTTTAATGAAATTTTATGAAGCTACTTCTTGGACAAATAGCTTATCCATAGGAAAGAAGGGAAAATAATTTATCTGAATTTATCCATCAGCCCGCAAATCCCATTAGTCAAAGCTTGCCACACAAGTACTAACGGCCCCACCCCACACTTCCAGGTTGTGTATGCACACATGCTAAATTGTATCTGTGCCTCTGTGGGCAGTGTGTGGAGTGGTGTGACATGTTACTTGGGCATGCACTTGAACATCGGTGAGTACGAGCATTCCCGAAGGAGCATTTTGAAGGCCCCTTTTTTCTGTGCTTTCCTCTGTGATCTCAGTTCCACAAATTTATCTAACATGTTTTTTCAAAGTCAACTAAATGTAACATCATCACCTAAAAACTACTATATTATTTTTCAAATCTCAGGTGTCTGGATGAACTCCATGAATTCAAACTAAATTCTACCACCGTTTCCTCTATAGGTCTGAATGCAAAATGAAATTTGAAGCATCAAATTTAAGCCTGACAATGATAATTTTAAACCAGAACCTCATTAGTATGATACTGCAAGCCTGGACTCCAGCTGCCTTGCAGTATAAAAGTCATTCCTTGTAGTCAAGGCTGCAAAGCACAGTGCAAATAGCAAATAACCATTCTGCTCTTTAAAGTCTAAATGGTGGATATATAGGAAGGAAGATTATCTTTTCCATACAAATGAACTCTTGCTGCAGGTAAACCTGATGACTACAGCCTCTGCAGCCCCCCTGGCTTATTGAGGCTCCCGGCTGCCTCCACAGATATGCTGTTGGGGGTACTGGTGAAGCTACCACTCTGAGAGCCAGCTTTCCCTGGCCTTGAGTCCTGCCCTTTTCCTGAGACCTGTTAGGAGGTCTTTGCTGTATGCTATGGCATTTACTGCCCACATTCAGTGCATTTATGTTTCTGAGATCCATGGGGCTCCCATTTAGCTTAAATCCATGATGCCCAGTACCTTTGCCAGAGTCCGTGCACCTTCTTTAAGGTCTGAGGTTAGCAGGCATGCCTTTATGTATCTTTTTAAAAAATGCCAGTGGACAAGTCCTTCAAAAGCTTCCATGACCAGTCAAGAAAAAAAAGAAAAAATAATCATACATGTTTGATTTAAAGATATTGGCAACCTAAAATTCATTTACATAATGTAATCTAAACATCTGCAAAAAGAAACAAAAAGACTCTTCTTTACTAGTGTCTGAAGTCAAGCCATGCACCAAGACCCCAACCTGTAAAACCTAAGTCATTGAGGCAAAAAAGAATAATGGTTTAAAAAAAAAAAAAAAGGAACGAAACAGGACAAGCACAGTTTTTTTTTTCCTTCCCAAATTCTACTCTCAAATAATTCCTGCCTTTTTCTCTAAGGAAGACTGCAAAGGAACAGAAAGAAACTAGGGGTGTTATGTATTACACTGATAGAAATGCTCCACAAGGAAGGAAATATCAGGATAAGAGGAAGGTTCCTCCACATCATCTTCACTTGCTAGTCTTCCACACTGCCATTCCTAAAAGCTCAGGTGAATGGACTATTGCAGTGATCTTGGGAAATGTGTCAACTATAATAGACACTTGTAAAGCTATTCTGAGAGGTCGTATTTTAGTTAATACAATTCATAATGGTCTAAGATTTCAAAAATTCTAATGAAATGTAATATATAATGAAAAAGATGATTCTGGAAAAAAAATCTATATGCTCCCTCCAATTTAATTAAGCATTTGATAGATCTAAATTTCTTCATATATAATTTAACTAAAATCTACAAAATAAAATCATACTTTCTATGAAAGTTTCAAGTCTTGACAAAAGGGAATTTTTCTACCAAAATTCATTACCAAGGCAGAATTAAAATTCATATGCTTAGTGGTATACTTTTACTTAAAATTATGCTACAGATTTTCTTTCTTTTTTTTTTTCTTTCTACCAGGCTAGCAAACAGCAACACAGATTTTCTTAATTGGAGAAATAATTGGAATGTTTTGAGCTCCGATTGAATTAAAATTTGAGTTCTATTATATCATTTTTAACTGTAATTTTCTGTTTTCAGTAATAATCCTTGTTTACTTGAAGAGTTTATATATTTTTCTTAGATATCTAAGATGACATTAAGGCAAAAGATTCAAATTCTGATAACCTAAACAGTTTGAATAAAGATTATTAAAATTCAGTATTTTTACTGCTGGAAAACTATCAAGATTTCTGTGGTGGCATGTTCCTCAGAATAAATCATATTTTTTCCTTGGCCTCACCCGAAAACTGATATTTAACTTTATGTCTCACTTCAGTCTGCTGCACTGTAGAAATATATCCACAGAGGGTTTGCGAAAGTTGTGTTTCTATTTTAGATATAAACCAGGTAGTGTATTTCTGACTATTACTCTTGGAACACAGTGTATCACATTGAGATTTAGAGTTCTACACAATTATTGAACATCGAGGTAAGTGAAAAGTGCTCGCCTAGGCATACTAAGAATATAAAATTATAAAATATATTACCTGTCCTCTGGAAGCTTGTGATCTGCTACCTAAGTCAAAAATACACACAGAAATATAATAACAGAATAAACAAGACTCTAAAGAAGAAAAATAAATAGAAGGTTTTAGGAAAGATTTTGAAAGAACGAGATTTGATACAGCATTTGAAAATGGGCCAGGTGTGAAAAGTGTTAATAAAGGGGACACACCTTCCAAGCAAATGGTACAACTTAAACTAAGTCTAAGAGTTAAGGGAGTAAAATTGACAAGCACAGGTTCACTGAGAGGGCTGGACAAAAATTAGACTGGAAACAAAGGAAGAGTATGTCTCCAAATTTTTAGGAAAATATGATTTTAAATATTCTGTCCCACTGTTAGCCCGTATGTGAAACCATATGCTCTGGGTTTTGCTTAGAAATCTGGTCTCTGGACTATGGGCCAATTTGTGGGGAGCTTTTATTCCAAAATTTCAAGTAATATCTTCTGGAATATAATCTGATATGAAACTAGGGATGGAAATCCTATTGATTTGATGATAAAAGGAGCAATGGCTCAGCACAAGTGTGGCCCTGGATATCTGGTGCTAGAGTTCCGCTAAACCCAAACCTCTAACCTTCCAGGAATCACTGTAAATGGGTTTCCCTGCCACGCACATTTCTCATAACATTAGAACCAAGAGAAATGTCAGTAAATCAGATGTGTTCTGCCTTCCTGGGGCATCAATAAACTGTTCTGTTGTTCCTGGGTTTTATTTTCCTACATAGCACTCCTTAAAATATAATTAGCTTAAACACAGAGTTATCATGTAGCCCAACAATTCAACTCCTAGGTATATACCCAAGAGAAATAAAAACTTACATCTACACAAAAACTTGTACATTAATGTTCCTAGCAGCATTATTCATAATAAGAAAAATATTCAAAACAATCCAAATGTCCATTAACCAGTGAACAGACAAGGAAATTCGGTATATTAATGCAATGGAATATTTTCAGTAATAAAAAAATGACTTGCCGGCACATGCTACAACATAGACGAACCATGAAAACATTAAACTAAATGGAAGACGCCAGACACAAAACGCCATGTATTGTATGGTTGTATTTATATGAGATGTCCAGAATAGGCAAATCTATAAATACAGAAAATATATTAGTGATTTACTAAGGCTGGGAACATGGGATGTGGTGAAGGGTGACTGCTAATGAATATAGGATTTCTTTATGGGATGATGAAAATGTTCCAAAATTAGGTTATGGTGATGGTTGCACCATCCTGTTATTGTACTGAAAGTCACGAAACTGTACACTTTATGGTATATGAATTATGTCTTATATGTTCCTCCATCACTTTTCTCTTTTCAACATGATAATTATTATACAGGACTATAGATTCTACTTAACTTCTCTATGATCTTGACAAATAACTAATGTTATTAATTATATATTAAGATGTATAATTTTTATTTCATAAGTGAGCATGCATTTTATTTTTCTTTTTTCTGTATTTTTTTATATATCACCTCCTTAGAGTACTTTGACAAATTTATACTTTTTTTTAGGAATGCCAATGCATTAGAAAATGGAAAAAAAGAATTTGTGATATACTGCCTGATACAACCTTGTTATTTTGAAATAGCGTTGTCTCTTGAGCCCCTAAGTTCAGTACGTTGAACTCTATAAAAAGCAAATTAACCTACAAGTAGGAATAAAGCACCAAGAAATTGTTCAGAATCTCTACTTATTGTTATATTCTGTACTAGCAAAGGGGTGAGAAAGTTGTGGAAAGATGTAATAGATTCCATTTAGTAATACAAAACAAAAGCAAACAAAAAATAAACCAAGAAACTGGTTAAAATTACACATCAAAACCAAACACCAACAATTGCATGCTACATTTCATCTTTATAGCCTGCCACTACTACATCTAATTTGTAGAAAATTGATCAGGAGTTTATTGAGTTGAAAGATTACTTACATAATGTACACAGGAAGAAACACAAAATACTAAATGATGTTGAAATCTTTATGCAGGCAGAGAATAATGTAGGAATAAAAATAATCTTTATTTTCTGTGTATAACAGTTTTATTATTTTTATTTTATGCCACCTATTAGCCTCGAGTCTATGAGTTAATGCTTTTAAATGTTATTAATTATATATTAAGATGTATTATTTTCTTTTATATTGTCTACTAGTAATTTAAAGGGCAATCAGAACTCATATAACCTTGAAATATGAATCCAAGGAGTGCTTTTTTGGTGGCATATTTTATAATTGTAGCCTTTTGCATTATGCAGGTTCTTACTGAAACAATTATTGTATTCATTTTGTGATTTTGCCTTTTCATAGAACTGCCTCATTTCATTGACAATTAAGGTCATGTTCTGGTTCACTCCAAGTGTACTCCTTTGCCCCTGCCCCAGATCATAGCATGCTATTAATAGTGCCAGCTCTGGTTAACATTTATATCAGAGTTGAGAAGAGATATTGCAATGAAGTGCAAATTAAGGCCTGCTAAAATGTGTCTGCCAACAATTATACTGGGACACAAGTACATTTTTCATTTATTTCAATAGGTCAGATTAACAAGGCTGCATGCCACTTGGTCATAAAAGGTGGACAAGGCTGTCGGTTCTGATTATTGTTGAAGGAATGGCATTTTAAAGAAGGCTTTGCTAAAAGAGAACGCATCTATTGCTAACTAGTAGTTTAAATGTATGTAATTATTGGACACTTTTTGTAGGATGTTAGAAATTTCTATAAAAAGGTCATTTTTTTATTTCCCCTCTTGAGTTCAGTTTTTTTCTTTCCCATTGTCTACAAAAAGAAACATCTTTATGTAAGCTAAATAGATAGAAGAGAAATATTCTACATTTCAATAACTTCTTGAGAAACTAAGCCTGTTTAATTTAAAATACCATAAACCAAATTATTATCCTAGAAGAGGACTGTGTAAATCAAGCCCAAGGATGTAATCATCCTCCATATTAAATATCAGAAAAGAGAATGACCTAAAGTCATTTATGCTAAAGAAGATCAGCATTATCTATCTAATTCACTGTGTTTTGGGTAGTGGTGTCTATCTCCTGTAACACAGATGAAAATTGTATTTAATAACTCATTGTTTATTCCTGAATAATATGGGCAAACATCACAGTGATTATGTTATTGTTTATACAGAAAAAGAACATCAAATCAGATTTTTTTTGTAAATTTCCTCAGGAGAATGGTGTATGAGTTACAGGCCATCTCTAGATTAAACATGAAAATAAGATAATTTTCTTATCAAATTATCTTAGTCAAATAAGCATCCTTTATTAAATAACATTCTTTCTTATTGAAATTAGGTGGTTTTAAGTATTCTAAAGCATTAAAGGATACTATTGGAAAATTAGTACAGTAATGGATCTTAACATAGGTCCTAATTTTTTCACCTTTGCCTAAGCCTCACTATGGCACTATGGTTCTTTGATATGCATACAGTTATTACCATCACTATGTAGAATACCGGTGTTTTCTTTATTTTATACTACCTCTTAGTTTTGCAAAGATCAAGATGAAGATAAGTTGGTAGGAGCTGTACTCTCTTTCATGATCTTTGTATTAATCTGGCAATCAGTTTAAATTTCAGAAAGTGTAACAATATAGGTACAACAGATTTCCACTTTTATGCAATTTTCAGTATATCTTTTAAAAAGAATGATTTAGTATAGTATAATTTATATAATGAAATAAACAAATTATAAGTATACAATTTGATATAGTCCAGATCAATAAATAGAATATTGCTGCTGCCCAAAGCTCCTCTTATACCCACCCATATTACTCATTGCCCAGTCACTAGCAACTTCCAGAGTTAACCACTACCATGACTTCTGACAACTAGTTTTCTTTTATCAGTTTTTACTGTATACAGATAGAATAATTTAGTACAGGTTCTTTTGTGCTTATCATTTTATGCTATTTATGTACATGTTGCTTGAAGTTGTAGCTTGTTTATTTTTCTTGCTATGCATCATTCCATCGTATGAATATAACACAATGCAATTACTCATTGTACTACTGTGCAATATCTGCCTATTACAGAGCAGGGATTTACACCCAATTTTGCCTCTCTTTTGAACCTGTACTTTTCTACTACACTTTAATTTTTTTTAAAGTAAGTTGTATATGGTACAACATTGTGTTCTGGGAATTGTAAAGTTAACAGAAAAAGACATATGTAAGCATAATACAAAATGCATCAAACCATATAAAATACTTTAGGTCTAATATTTTTCCTAAAAATTCAAATATTAAAAAAGCTGTTGTTAATACACATTTTTTTTCATTTTCTCTTTTCTTTGTTTTATTTCAGCACATTATGGGGGTACAAACATTAAGGTTACATACATTGCCCTTGTCTCCCCTGCCCCCTTGAGTCAGAGCTTCACGCGTGTCCATCCCCCAGACGGTGTGCATCACACTCGCTATGTATGTATATACCCATCCCCTCCTCCCCTCCACCTGCCCCACACCCTACAAATGTTTGTTTTTCTTTTTTTCTTAACACTTTGGTTATATTTTATATCTTTGCCTCTCCCTAGCAAGGGTTAGAGGCATGTCCTTCCCCTCCACAATGTTCACCACATCCCTCAGATGTGGGACTACCCTTCCAATTCTTGGTGAACACCACCACCCTTTGAGCACAAAAGTGTTAGTCAGTATCAGTTTGATGGCGAGTATATGTGGAGCCCATTATTCTGATCTTGTGTCACCTCACTTTGGAGAATGGGCTTAAGCTCAATCCAGGATAAGCGGTGCTAGCTTGCTGTCGTTTCTTAGAATTGAGTAATATTCCATTGTAAACATATACCAAATTTTAATAATCCACTCATGAATTGACGGACACTTGGGTTGTTTCCACATCCTTGCAATAGTGAATTGTGCCGCCATAAACATTCGGATGCAGATGTCTTTATAATAGAATGACTTATGCTCTTTTGGGTCGATGTCTAATAGTGCTATTGCTGGATCAAATGGTATTTCTATTTTTAGCTCTTTGAGATATCTCCAAATTCTTTTCCACAAAGTTTGCACTAATTTGCAGTCCCACCAGCAGTGTAAGAGTGTTCCTGTCTCTCCACATCCTTGCCAGCATTTGTTGTTTTGGGATTTCTTGATACAGGCTAATCTCACTGGAGTTAGATGATATCTCATTGTGGTTTTGATTTGCATTTCTCTAATGATTAGTGATGTTGAGCATTTTTTAATGTTTGCTGGCCATTATTCTGTCTTCTTTAGAAAAGTTTCTGTTCATTTCCTTTGTCCATTTCTTGATGGGGTTGTTTGATTTTTTCTTGTTAATTCTTTTGAGCTCTAGATAGATTCTTGTTATCAGACCTTTATCAGAAGAGTAGAGAGCAAATATTTTATCCCATTCTGTAGGTTGTCTATTTGCTCTATGATAGTTTCCTTGGCTGTGTAGAAGCTTTTTAATTTGATCAGGTCCCATTTGTTTATTTTTGTTGCTGTGGTGAT
>CAUYPO010039004.1:0-38232 GCA_963574435.1 Cheirogaleus major
CCCCAGTAGCTGGGACTACAGGCATGCGCCACCATGCCCGGCTCATTTTTTCTATTTCTATATTTTAGTTGTCCAATTAATTTCTTTCTATTTTTAGTAGAGACGGGGTCTCGCTCTTGCTCAGGCTGGTTTCGAACTCCTCCTGACCTCAAGTGATCCTCCCGCCTTGGCCTCCCAGAGTGCTAGGATTATAGGCGTGAGCCACCGCGTTGGGCCTAAACAGTCTTACTGTGGCTGATTTCGCGCTACCGACATGGTGTCGCTGAACACAGAGCTGGGAAGAGGGGCTTAGTAGCACACCACTGTACGGTATTTCTGCAATACTGATGCAGTAGATGTAAATGAGCTCAAGGGTAGATAATAGTAAAATGTAGTAAAATAATTAGGAGAAGTGATGAGTTGTATTTATTGCCTTTTTAAATATATAACTTACTTAATTTTAAGTTAATGTAATTTCATGGCCATGTTTAATAACTGCTCACAGAATTCCTAAGAACTTAACAATCAGCTCTCGTGTACCTGAATGAGCCACCTACAGCGCACCACTGCCCCAACCCCAACCTCAACTTTGATTTGCTGCCCTCACCCCCATCAGGGTATAGTGGCTTCCTGCATTTTAAGTGTTCCCAGAAGAGGCAGTTTCCCACTCCTCTCAGAGTTCTCCTAATCCCCCAGTTCTCAGAGATCTCATCTCTTGATGTCCTGAGCTCTTTAACATCTCTCCTATCCTTTTGTTCTTGGTCTTTGCACCTCCCCTTTCATCTTACAGGTGGACAGGGTCATCCTCTTTGGCCAAAGAATGGATGAGAAAATGATAGATGCGGCCAAGCAGATTTTCTGGCAGCATGTGAATTCCAAGTGCCTCTTTGTTGGTGTCCTCCTAAGAAAGGAATTATACATGTAAGGATGCTTTCACTCCCTGCCCACTGTCAGAGTAAGTGATCCATATTTCCTCTCTACTTCTGCCAAAGTGTGGGACACTCCCATTCGCCAGGCACTTCCCCGACTCTGCCTTCTTATGTCTGTTGCACTTCAGATTCTGGAACCTTCTCTGAAGTCTTTAGCCTAGCTCTGTACCCCTTTGTGAGGGTCCATCCCAGCCCTAGCCTAGCACATAACCCTATTAAAGGTGCAGAGGTGGGTTTGTCCATCTTAGGGTGTTAGGGGACAGCGACTCTGTGTTCCAGGCGTTGTTTCTGATGGTTAGTGACTGCTTCTTCCCGTTGCCAGATCACCAGATTCAAATCCCAGTGATGTGACATTATCGGGCTGTACTGACGGGATACTGAAGTGAGTACAAGGTGGACACTGAAGGGGTTGGGGACTTTGTTAGAATATCTTTAAGAGATTATCTGTGGCCTGTACTTCATTCACTTCTTTTTTTAAGCAAGATAGTTTATTCCTCTTTTACAGCGATGCAGGCATAGCAGCAGCACAGTGCCACAGGGCCTCAGGCACTTTCTGTCTTATCACACCATCATCCTCAAATACTCAGCTTCTACCTCATGGTTCCAGATGGCTGCTGCAACTCTAGCTATCTTTGTGTCCAGCCAAGTTTGTATTCTATCCAGTAAGAAAGGGGGAAGGGGGACATGGGAGATTACACTGTTTGCCTTTAAGGAAACAGCTCAAGAGTTGGTCATATCATGTGGCTTTTTTTCAATTCTTGATCCAGAGAAAATCCCATATGTTTATGCTGAATTACAGAAATATTTTTACTTTGTCTCTCTACCCTTAGCCTTCTCATTTACTTGTTTTCTCTCGTGCCTTTTCCTTTGGATGTCACCTGTTTTGCTCAACTCCTATCAGGAAGCCCTGTGCACATTTCTCCTTCTCCAGGGAACTTTTGTGGCTGGTAGAGAGCTGATTGGTCCCAGACTGGGATGGCTTTCCTCTTTACACCTTAGTCTCGTCCAACTGCCCGTGGCCCAAGCTTGTGATACCATGCACAGCAGGAAGGGCTAGGGCTGGGCTTCTTCTCTTCCGCTTTATTCCTGTGGTTCTGCAGCCTTGTTTATTTGAAGTCTACTTATGGTCATCTTCTTAAGGAGCTCCAGTTAACTGGTGACCTAGCCTGGCCATATATTTGTCTCCCTGCCCCTCTTGGAGGACCTTCTTGATTCTGACTTTGGTATTCTACTATCATTTATTTTGTTGCTGTTTATGTCAGGTTCATTGCAGAGCGTGGGACCTCCCGTCTCCTAGAACATGTGGACCAAATGGACAAGATATTCAAGATTCCACCACCACCAGGAAAGACAGGGGTCCAGTCTCTCCGGCCACTGGAAGAGGATACTCTAAGCCCCTTGGCTCCTGTTTCCCAGCAAGGGTCAGTCTGTGTTTCTGTGCCTGTGTGAATTGGGAGGGGCTGCGGGAGGGGCTGTGGTCAAAACCTGGAGAAGCTCTGGGACTGAAATTCTGGCTGTTGAGATGTTGCTTGGTCTCTTCACTGAGGCATGCTTCCTCTTTCCCAGGTAGGAATTTCTCTAGCAAAGGAAGTTGTCAGATCATGAACAAGCTCCTTTCTTTACTAGGGAAAGGAGGGTAGAAAGCAGGGAGGGTAGCAAACATCTTGGCCATATAGCCACGGCTTAGGCAGAGGGCCTAGGAGCGCAGGTTCTGGCTTTTGCATCCTGGCCTTGCCAAATAGAATGTTGATTCTTGGGCTAGTTGCTTAATTTCTTAGCACTGTAGTTTCTTGATTGGTAAAATGGAGATAATGGTAATGCGTACCTCACAGTGCTGTCATGAACAAATAGTAAGTTCATAATAATGATGAGCTGAAAGAAGGAGGGTGCATGAGAAATAGGAAGTGGGGTTTAAATTCCCGGGCCCTGCGGTTGAGACTACGAGCAGGTTATTCCCTGGAGGCATGCTGGACACCCCTCTGCCGTCTGTCGTACCTGGTTCATTCTCAGCCCTGAAGGGTGACCACAGCAGTGACCATGGATTGGGTCGTGGGGCTGATCCCCAGACTGAGCCCAGCCCTCTGCTTCCCTCCAGATGGCGCAGCATCCGGCTTTTCATTTCGTCCACCTTCCGAGACATGCACGGGGAGCGGGACCTGCTGCTGAGGTCCGTGCTGCCCGCACTGCAGGCGCGGGCGGCCCCCCACCGCATCAGCCTTCACGGCATCGACCTGCGCTGGGGCGTCACTGAGGAGGAGACCCGTAGGAACAGGTGGGGGGGCCACAGAGAAGAGGGGCTGGGTCAGGGACCAGGGGCTTGTGCGCTGGAACTGAGGTGGGCAGGGTCGGGGCTGCGAGAATGAGTGAGGGTGGGGGCAGGGAGTTGCCCCGTGGGGGCTGACAAGACAGCCTGCCTTCACTTCACTCAGTTGTGAGCCAGGGCTCTGTCTCCCTGTTTGTGCCTGTATTTCCTGACACCATGCCCCCAGTGACTCCCGTGTGTCCCTGACCATGCTTGCAGACAGCTGGAAGTGTGCCTCGGGGAGGTGGAGAACTCGCAGCTGTTTGTGGGGATTCTGGGTTCCCGGTACGGCTACGTCCCCCCCAGCTACAACCTCCCTGACCACCCGCACTTCCACTGGGTAAGGCAGACGGGGTTGGAGGAGGGCACGGGAGGAAACAAAAATTGGGGCAGGGGTGAGGAGAAGCCACAGTTTGTCAGGAACCCTGGGACTTTGTACAGGCAGGTCCTTGAGACCTGAAGTGAACACAGGCAGAAGATACAGTGTGTGGTCAAGTCCTAGGTGAGGAAATTCCTCTGAGATGTCCCTCTGGGTTAGCAGGTAGGTCTGTTTAGGTGTTGCCATCAGACAGATCTGGGTTCTCTTCTCCCTTCTGCTATCTACAGGTTATGTGTCTTTGTGGAAAGCAGCTTAATCTAACTTAGTCTCAATTTCCCCTCATATTAAAGAGAAGCAATGACATCTAAACTGCAGGGTTATTATGAGAATTAAAAATCTGTAAAAGAATGCTTAGTACATGACAGGCATTCAATAAATGTTAACTATTGGCTGGGCACAACGGCTCACGCCTGTAATCCTAGCACTGTGGGAGGCCGAGGTGAAAGGACTGCTTGAGGTCAGGAGTTCAAGACCAGCCTGAGCAAGAGCGAGACTCAGTCTCTATTAAAAATAGAAAAATTTCCTGGGCGTCCTGTAGTGGCTGTAGTCCCAGCTACTAGGGAGGCTGAGGCAGGAGAATCGCCTGAGCCTAGGAGTTTGAGGTTGTAGTGAGCTGTGATGATGCCACTGCACTGTAGCTCGGATGACAGAGTGAGACTCTGTCTCAAAAAAAAAATATATTAGCTATTAGTTATATTTTATTGCTTGTGTCTGGAGGGAGCAAGGGAGGGAGGAACATAGCTGAGATGAAGGAGCCCTAGGGCCCCGCAGGTCTGGAGGGCAGGGTCAGTGTGACCTAGGACTGAACCCTCTGGTCTCTGTTCTTACCACAGGCCCAGCAGTACCCTTCAGGGCGCTCTGTGACAGAGATGGAGGTGATGCAGTTCCTGAATCGGGACCAACGCCTGCAGCCCTCTGCCCCAGGTCTCATCTACTTCCGGGATTCCAGCTTCCTCAGGTACTTTCTATGGCCACTGGAGTCAGGTTTCCCTCTCCCAAAAAGCCAGGCAGGCTCAGTCTTCTCTCCCTAGCATTGAGAGTGTAGGAGGGGAGCACCATAAGAAATAGGACTCAGCCCCAAATCAGCCTTGGAGCTGAAGTGAGGAGATCACTCCATGTGCCCACGGCCATGTCTGAGGGTTGGTGGAGAAAGGCTGGGGTCTGAGTCTAGCCCCCCTTTTGGGGTCTTTGGTGGTCAGCTCTGTGCCAGATGCCTGGAAATCTGACTTTGTTTCTGAGTCTGAAGAGGCTGCACATCGGGTCTCAGAACTGAAGAGCTACCTGAGCAAACAGAAAGGGGTTACCTGCCGCAGGTGAGCTGGCGGGGGGTGAGGGGGCGGGTAGAGGGCACCTGTGCAGAGAGATGTGGCCTGTGGTCAGGCCTGCTCTGACTCTGGTTGTGCTTGCTTTGCCCACAGATACCCCTGTGAGTGGGGGGGTGTAGCAGCTGGCCGGCCCTATGTTGGGGGGCTGGAGGAGTTTGGGCAGTTGGTTCTTCAGGATGTTTGGGATGTGATCCAGAAGCTTTACCTACAGGTCAGCAGGAGCACTGAGGATAGGAGGCGGGTAGGGTGGTCTGGGTGTCCTGGGTAGGAAGTAGCTTGGTGGGGGCTCTGTGAGTTTTAGGCCTGGGGGTCCTGAGGAGCATGGCAACATGAATAGTCACTGTCCCATGTGCCCTCAGCCCGGGGCCCAGCTGGAGCAGCCAATGTCCCTCCCAGATGATGACTTGGTCCAAGCCACGTTCCAGCAGCTACAGAAGCCACCGAGTCCTGCCCGACCACGCCTTCTTCAGGACACAGTACAGCAGCTGATGCTGCACCATGGGAGACTGAGCCTGGTGACTGGGCAGTCGGGACAGGGCAAGACAGCCTTCCTGGTACAGAGTCTCAGGGGCTTGGGCGGGAGGGAGGGAGGGCTGTGTGGGCTAAGGAGGGGGCCACAGGGAGCTTGTGCATATAAAATGTGACCATGTTTTCTGCTCCTTCCCCCTGCAGGCATCCCTTGTGTCAGCCTTGCAGGCTCCTGATGGGACCAAGGTGGCCCCCTCAGTCTTCTTCCACTTTTCAGGGGCCCGCCCTGACCAGGGTCGTGCCGTCACCTTGCTCAGACGCCTCTGCACCTACCTGCATCGCCAACTGAAAGAGCTGAGCACCCTCCCCAACACCTACCGGTGTGTACCCCCAAGTAGCCCGGCCTTGCTGGGGCCCCACGGTACCGCCCCTGCGTCTCTCTCCCACTGACCCTGACTCCTCCATGTGCAGAGGCCTGGTGTGGGAGCTGCAGCAGAGGCTGCTGCCCAAGTCTGCGCAGGGCCTGCAACCTGGCCAGACCCTGGTCCTGATCGTCGATGGGGCCGACAGGTTGGTGGACCAGAATGGGCAGCTGATCTCAGACTGGATCCCAAAGAACATTCCTCAGGTGAGTGTGAGAAGGATGTGGGTGTGGGAGGCAGGTTGAGGGGAAGGAAGGAATGTGGCAGGGAGGACAGGGGCCTCTCTAATGGTTTTGTTTCTACCTTCCTGCCCTTTGCCCAAATTTCACAGTGGGTACACCTGGTGCTGAGTGTGTCTAGTGACGCTGGCCTGGGAGAGACCCTTGAGCAGAGCCAGGGTGCCCAGGTGGTGGCCCTGGGACCTCTGGAGCCATCTGCCCGGGCCCGGCTGGTGAGAGAGGAGCTGGGTCTGTACGGGAAGCGGCTGGAGGAGACGCCTTTTAACAACCAGGTTGGATCTCGGCCAGGGCCGGCCGGTGTGTGGGGCGAGTTTGGGAGCCGGGGTGCTGAGGCTGCCAGCTGCCTCGAACAGACCTGCTCCTGTGTTTCCTCAGGAACTCTGTGCCAGGGGAAGTTGTTAATAAGATAACAGTGATTCCCGATAATATCACCCTGCCTTTCCACCTGGTGAATGGCCCTGTTGGGGCCTGTTGGGGTGAGGGGACGAGTGAAGTGGTGGTTGTCAGTGGGGTCGGCTGGGCCACAGGGATTCCCCGGCAGGAGCTGGCTGGGCAGAGTGGTGTGGGGGATGGAGGGTTGTGTCCTGAGGTGATGCCTGAGGAGAGTCCCCGTAGGGGACTCTCAAGGCAGGGGACGTTGCCTCGAGGTGGGCCTGGTGCTTGGGCACGGGCCGGCTGTGGGCAGGTTCCCTGGAGCCCACACTGAGTCCTCCGGGTCTCGTCAGATGCGGCTACTACTGGTGAAGCGGGGCTCCGGCCTGCCGCTCTACCTGCGCCTGGTCACCGATCACCTGCGGCTCTTCACACTGTACGAGCAGGTCTGTTGCTCCTCATCTTCCAAGTCCTAATCCCACTGCCCATTCGTTCAGCTTCTTTGTCCCATCCCCAACCCTCGTCCTTACCATCTTGTTATCACCCCTTCCCCAGCCCCACCTCACCTGCCCCCACTTCTCTCCCAGCCCTGCTCTTCGCTTCTCCACCCCTTCCCACTGTGCTTCCTGCTGCCCCTTCCTACCCCGCAACCAAAGCTGCTTCTCCCACTGCTGATTGAAGCCCCGTCCCCCCAAGGTGTCTGAGAGACTCCGGACCCTGCCTGCCACTGTGCCCCTGCTGCTACAGCACATCCTGAGCACCCTGGAGCAAGAGCATGGGCCTGACGTCCTTCCCCAGGCCCTGGCCGCTCTTGAGGTCACACGCAGTGGTCAGTGGTTGGGCTGGGTTGGGATGACTGTGGTTCCACTGGGGTCTCAGCAGGCAGTGCAAAGAGGGACCAGGGGCTGTGGGGAGGGTGAACTGTGTGTTAGGTGAGGGCCTCAGAGAGCTTGGCTTTCAGGTCTGACTGTGGACCAGCTGCATGGAGTGCTGAGTGCATGGCGGACACTGCCCAGGGGGACTAAGGTCTGGGAAGAAGCAGTGGCTGCTGGTAACAGTGGAGACCTCTACCCTATGGGCCCGTTTGCCTACCTCGTCCAGAGTCTGCGCAGGTACAAGTGCCCCCGGCTGAGCTCCCACCAACCTCACTGTGCCTTCCCATCTTTGAGTCAGGGCCCCGCGTATAGCCCCAATACCTGCCTTCCAGACCATGCATGGGCCGCTGCTCTGATTACCACTACTGGAGGTGGGAATGGGAGCCCACCACTCGCCAGGATGCTCACTGACCAGCTCCCTCCCTCTCTGCCTTCTCTCCTCTCCCTTCTTCACGTGAGGACAGTTTGCTAGGGGAGGGCCCTCTGGAGCGCCCTGGTGCCCGGCTCTGCCTCCCTGACGGGCCCCTGAAAACAGCAGCTAAACGTCGCTATGGGAAGAGGCCGGGGTTGGAGGACACGGCGCACATCCTCATCGCAGGTGACTGCAGCCCACGTCAGCCTGGGTACTGAGTGTGGGGGCTGGGCCTGGAGGCCAGGACCCCCCACTGGGGTTCCCCATCTGCTGGCTGCCTCACCTGCCACCCCAGTGTGTGATGACTCTTCCCGAGGCTTCAGTGATAGGATCTTGGGGATGCTGCTAGGCTGAGCCCTTCTTAATGTCTGTTCTTACAGCTCAGCTCTGGAAGACATGTGACCCTGATGCCTCAGGCACCTTCCAAAGTTGCCCTCCTGAGGCTCTGGGAGACCTGCCTTACCACCTGGTTCGTCCCTTGACCCCCTGGACACCTTTTCCTAAGCAATTGCTTTGGCTATTCTGAGACTCCTCTCCCCTTTCCCACCCCATCCACTGCCATTACCCCTCTCCCAAACTCCCTCTCCCTTTCTCCCTTCTGTTTTCCTGCCCTCCTTCTTGAGGTCCTTTGTCCCCTGGGTCCACATCCTGGCTGCACAGGCAGAGTATCCCTCCTCACCAGCCTCTTCACATCCTTAACAAACCCAATCTGATCTTCCCAGCTCCAGAGTGGGAACTATGGCCTTCTTGCCAAGTTCCTCACCAATCTCCACGTGGTGGCCGCACACCTGGAACTGGGTCTGGTCTCTCGGCTGTTGGAGGCCCATGCCCTCTATGGTGAGATGGGTCACTGGGTGGTTTCTTCTTTGAGATGGGGGACTCTGGGGTGTGCTCATGGGGGGCGGTGTAATGGCAAAAAAGCAGTCAAATTTCCATGTCAAGTTGAACATGCTAAGAGGGTGAGCAAGTGATTCTCAGGAGACCTTTTGCCTAGATCTCTGCAACCAGAGGGTCTCAAACTTTATTTATTAAGCATAAAATTATCTTGGAAATTGGTTCATATTGCAAGTCCTTGGGTCCCCAGATTCTCATTTCCTAGTTCTGGAGTGGGGCCCAAAGCTTTGTACTTTTTTTTTTTTTTTTTTTGAGTCAGAGTCTCACTCTGTTGCCTGGGCTAGAATGCCATGGCATCAGCCTAGCTCACAGCAACCTCAAACTCCTGGGCTCAAGCGATCCTACTGCCTCAGCCTCCCAAGTAGCTGGGACTACAGGCATGTGCCACCATGCCCGGCTAATTTTTTCTATATATTTTTAGTTGGACGGGGTCTCGCTTTTGCTCAGGCTGGTTTCGAACTCCTGACTTTGAGCGATCTGCCCTCCTCGACCTCCAAGAATGCTAGGATTACAGGTGTGAGCCACCATGCCCGGCTCAAAAGCTTTGTACTTTTAACGGGTGTTCCTGATATGGGGCCAGAGGGCCACACTTTGAGACTCACTATTTTAGATGCACCGTATGATTTTATTTGGTGCCAGGATTAATGGGGTCCAGGCCCGCTCCACAGTGACACTCTGCCTCTCTTTAATAGCTTCTTCAGTCCCCAAAGAGAAAGAACAAGAGCCCCCTGCAGCTGACGTTGCTGTGTTTCGTACCTTCCTGAGGCAGCAGGCTTCAATCCTCAGCCAGTACCCCCTCCTCCTGCTTCAGCAGGCAGCCAACCAGCCCCTGGACTCGCCTCTCTGCTGCCAGGCCCCCCTGCTCTCCCAGCGGTGGCACCTCCAGCGCATGCTTCGATGGCTTAATAAACCCCAGACCATGGGGGATCAGCAAAGGTAAGACCCTTGACCCCAAATCCTGGCAAACCCACCAGAGAGCACTCTGTAGCCCTGTCTGAAACTAGAGAATATGGACAGACTGGAGTCACCCTGGAGAGGGGATTCCGGCATAGAAATGCAGAAATAGAAATTGCTTTCTTCCCCTAATCTCCTCCCTTTCTTCTTACTCTTTCTCTAGCTCCAGCCTGTCTCGGGCAATTTCCTCACTCCCCACCGCCGTGGCCTTCTCCCGCAATGGGCAAAGAGCAGCTGTGGGCACTGCCAATGGGACAGTTTACCTGTTGGACCTAAGAACTTGGCAGGTATGACAATCAAGGTGGGGCAGAATTTACCTTCAGATAACCCTTACAGACTGCCCTGGAGCCCTGTACAACCCAAACCCACCTGTTATTGCCCTGAGTGATTCAGCAACTTTGCTCGCCTCACATCAGATCAGAGGGCTTGATCAAAAAATCAGTCACACAGCAGATGTTTGCTGCACACCTTGTGTTTAAGGCGCCTGCTGAGCACTGCAAGGAACAGGGCTTAGGGCATTGTCATTGCCCACCGAGTGGTTAATCTTGTTGGGAGATAAGACATGGAGGGTAAAAAAAGAACCAAAACATAGTTGTGTGACATAGTTAAGAGCTGAGTGAGCTGTGTAGTTATGAGAGGACATGGGATGGAGAAGCGCAGGCATTCTGGGTTGAGCAAGGAGCCTGACCAAAGACACAAGGGGAGAATGCTCGCTGTAAATTGCTGGAAAGTGTTGCAGCAGAGGTGCTGATGGGAGGGCGACAGTAGACATGGCTTGAGAGGTGAGTCCCAGAGCCACAGCCCCTCTCTCTCCCCTTCCCACCCATATCATCCCCCACCCCATTTGTGTGCATCCATTTTAATAGACCCATCAAAATCTTCGGTGACTTGGGAAATAGACATGGAGTTTGGAGTGAGGTAGAATATGTGGCTCTACTTGGGTCAGGAGGCCCCATTTGAACCTGTGCTTGGGCTAAGAATGCAGAGCCAAAGGCTCAAGGCCCTTTTGGCTTGGCCTCCTTTTTGGTTGGAGCCTGGGAGGGCGGAACATGGAGAGGCATAGGAGTGGCCTGAGTCGTGCTTCCCCACTTGCTTTTACAGGAGGAGAAGTCTGTGGTGAGTGGCTGTGATGGAATCTCCGCCTGTTCATTCCTTTCAGAGAACGCACTCTTTCTTACTGCCTTTGATGGGCTCCTAGAGCTCTGGGACCTGCAGCACGGTTGTCGGTAAGGGGTCCCTCCCCTACATCTTAGAGTGAGGGCCTTCCTCGTTTCTTGGAAGCCCTGAGAGGAAGGGAATGAGGAGGGAGCCTGTGGCCAGGGGCCCTACGGCCTGACATCATCTTCCTGGGTTAGAGTGCTCCAGACCAAGGCTCACCAGTACCAAATCACTGGCTGCTGCCTCAGCCCAGACCACCGCCTGTTGGCCACTGTGTGCCTGGGAGGATGCTTAAAGGTAAGATTATTAAATGGATTTGTTCTGTAAAATTTGGATTCAATCAAAAGGCCACACTCAGGGATCCATGTGGCCCAAGGCCACAGGTTCCCCACCCCTGGAGGTGGCTGCAGTGGTAAAAGTGGCTCTAAACTGTGAGTCAGCCCCGTGAGGTTGTTCTCTCAGCCTGGTAGGGGCTGCTGACTGCTTGGCCAGGGGAGGCCCTCCCTGCTGAGGGCAGGGGACTGGACAAGGTGGCCCCTGGAGGACTTCAGGCATCTGTATTCAGCACCCCAATTCTTCCACTCTCCCTTCCAGCTGTGGGACACAGTCCGTGGGCAGCTGGCCTGCCAGCACACCTGTCCCAAGTCCCTGAACTGTGTTGCCTTCCACCCAGATGGACAGGTAGTAGCTACAGGCAGCTGGGCTGGCAGCTTCAGCTTCTTCCAGGTGGACGGGCTCAAAGTCACCAAGGTAAGAAGGTCCTGTGTAGCGCTGGGGGAGGAAGCACAGGAGGACAGGAACGGAAGGTGGGAAATGACAGACGTCAGAGTTCTGGCTAACTTCGAGCTTGTGCTGAGAGCAGGTCCTGACATCTCCAATTCTACCTCCCTGTGTAGGAACTCGGGGCCACAGGAGCGTCTGTCCGTGCTTTGGCCTTCAGCGTGCCTGGGCGGGTTGTGGCTGTGGGCCGGCTGGATGGGATGGTGGAGCTGTGGGCCTGGCAAGAGGGGGCACGACTGGCCGCCTTCCCCGCCCACCATGGCTTTGTCACTGCTGCACTTTTCCAGCATGAGGGGGGCCAGTTACTGACGGCTGGAGAGGACGGCAAGGTCAGCTTACCAAGGGCTAGCTGTGGGTTAGAGGAGGGAGTAGCAAAGGCAAGGGGTGTTTGGGCGAGGGTGGGGTCCTGTGTTGAGGAGACCGTGCAGGAGCTTGGATGGTAGGAGCCACAGGGAGAGGGGTGCGGGTATGTGGGGGACAGCTCTCACGAGAAGAGCCCACAGAAGGAGGACTTTAATGGGGGTAGTTCTGGGGTTGGGGGAGGACCAGGTGGGGGAGGTGAAGGATCTCTAACACCTTTTCTTGGCCCCCAGGTTCAGGTGTGGTCAGGATCTCTGGGTCGGCCCCGTGGGTTTCTGGGTTCCCTTTCTCTCTCTCCTGCCCTCTCTGTGGCCCTCAGCCCAGATGGTGATCAGGTGGCCGTTGGGTACCGAGCAGATGGCATTAGGATCTACAAAATCTCTTCAGGTACCAGGGGAATGGATGAGTTTTTGAGCCTTTGGAAGGAGGGTACCCCTTACCTTTCAGCCCTTTTCCAGGTCTCTTACTTCCTTGTTCTCTCTCATTCTCTAGGTCCCCAAGAGGCTCAGTGTCAAGCGCTGGATGTGGCCGTGTCCGCACTGGCCTGGCTAAGCCCCAGGGTGTTAGTGAGTGGTGCAGAAGATGGGTCCCTGCAGGGCTGGGTGCTCAAGCAATGTTCCCTTCAGTCTCTCTGGCTCCTGTCCAGATACCAGAAGCCTGTCCTGGGACTGGCCACCTCCCAGGAACTCTTGGCTTCTGCCTCAGGTACTGTTTGGCAGTGGGCAGGGTTACTGGAATATACTAATACCTTCCTTAAATGTATATGGATATGTGTATATGAAAATATATACAAGTGCAATTTTGTTTTATAGCTTTCAAAGTGCTTTTGAATGCATTTGTCTTGCATCATCAGTCTAGACTGTTTCTTGTCATCCTCACTCAACCCTCTTTCTAAACATACCAGTAACCTTTGAGTTTCTGCCCAGTGGGAGATTTGCTATGTAAGGGTTGGGTTTCCCTTAGAAGGAGAGAGAGATGTTGAGTTGAAAATGCAGAATAGCCTTGGCTCTCCTTAGGGAGGAGGCTTGGTCCTTGCAGAAAGTGAGGTCGAAGGGACACTGGGCACTTGAGAAGAAGAGGGATCTAGAGCAGCCACCATGGAAAGTGCAGTAGACAGACAGAGACAGCTGTGGAGCCGGAGCTGGGAGTCCTGGGTGCTCCTGTCCTATGTACTCACATGATGACTGACCCTTGTCCAGGGCCTCTCCATGACCTGTGACTCACCTCATCCCTCCCTCCCTTGGGGCTGTGCCCTCGGATGTCACCCTCAGCCCCTAGGATTGCCTTTGTCTTTGGCCTCTCACCCAGCCTGTCTGGATTCCTCTTTCAGGAAGCCTTCCTCTCTCTCTCTCTTTGCAATGCAGAGGACTTCACGGTGCGGCTGTGGCCGAAGCAGTCGCTGATGCTGTCATACGAGGCCATAGACTTTCCCCATGGCACCGAGCTCCGGGGACATGAGGGCCCTGTGAGCTGCTGCAGCTTCAGCCCTGATGGAGGCAGCCTAGCCACTGGGGGCAGGGATCGGGTGAGCTGCAGAAGGATGCAACCCTGGGGCCCCACAGCCCCTCTGGTTGCTAGACTCCAGTTTCCCATTGCTTCTTCCTGGTTTTTGCTTTGCCACATCTCCTGTGGCTCTATCTACCTGTGCTTCCGTACACTCCCTCTTTCCTTGAAACTTCTTACCTGAAATGGCCCTGGTGTTCTCATCTCCCTCCTATGGTCCTGACTGCTCCCTCCCCTTGGGCCCATCCAGAGTCTCCTCTGCTGGGACGTGAGGATTCCCAGAGCCCCTGTTTTGATTCGCTCCTTCCCTTCCTGTCACCGTGACTGGGTCACTGGCTGTGCCTGGACCAAAGACAACCTACTGGTGAGTGAAGAGTTAGGGGTGGCACAGAGCCTGGCAGGGTTCCTGGGGGAGGGCAGCACTCCCCATCTCATCCTTTTTCTGGCACCCATTAATAATAGTAATAGCTAACATTTATTGAGCACTTAATATGTGCCAGGCATTGAACTGAGCTCTTTGCGTAAATTGCCTCTCTTAATCTTTACAACACCCTGTAAAGTAGATACTACTTTCATTTCTATTTCACAGACAAGGAAATTGAGCTCAGATAGAATAAGGAACATTTCCAAGGTCATGTCAGTGATAAAGCTGAGCTATTGAACTTTCTGATAAGAAAGCCCAGGATCTTAACAAGAGCACAATACTGTCTCTCTAGGGCTTGAGATGCCCTGGCCTTGCAGGTAGAAGATATTGCTGTGATTTCTTTGGTCCTAAGGCACACAATGAGTCTCAAATTATGCACACAGGGTTGATGAAGCCTAGTTTCCCAATGCAGAATCCCCACATTCTCAAAAAGAGTAGAGAAAGGAGTGAATATCAGTTGAATAGATTTGTCATAGCCTATCCTACCCCTGCCTTCTAAGCAGCCAGATCTTTCCTTGGCATTACAG
Source organism: Cheirogaleus major (assembly GCA_963574435.1). Lineage (NCBI taxonomy): Eukaryota > Metazoa > Chordata > Mammalia > Primates > Cheirogaleidae > Cheirogaleus > Cheirogaleus major. The sequence continues at coordinate 14,303 of CAUYPO010039004.1, forward strand.
AATTTTTACCTTTATCTGGATTTGTTGACTGACATTATGTTAATAACTAGGACAAGAGCTACTATTTATTACGTGCTCACTGTGTGCCAGGCAGCGTGCTAAGTCCTTTATATAGATGCACAGAGCCCCACAGCAACAATGTCAGATAGGTATACTATCATTATCCTCATCAAATAGTTGACAAACCTAGGGCTCAGAGGAAGATACTTGCTCCAGATCACGAAGTAAGGAATGGTGCAGCTAGGATTTGAACCTCGCAGAGCCCATGCTGTTAATTGCAAGGCTTACTGCCCTCTACCCAATATTGTGAGCATACAAAAGTGCTGGAGGGATGCTGATAATCCCACTCCTCTGACTTCTGGCTCTGCAGATCTCCTGCTCCAGTGATGGCTCAGTGGGGCTCTGGGACCCACAGTCAGGACAGCGGCTTGGTCAGTTCCTGGGTCATCAGAGTGCTGTGAGCACCGTGGCAGCCGTGGTGAGAAGGCAATGGAGAGCTCACTGGGCTTTCTGGGAGGGTGAGGAGGCTTTGGGAGATTGGATGCACTGGGTATCTAACCCCAAAGGCAAAAGAAGTATAAAGAAAGAAACATTTGGGACTGGATTATGGTTTTAAGGCTGAGGGTTGGTGTAAGGGGAAAGAGAGGGGAACGTGAAAACACAGCATCATAGTATCATGACTCCAAGGCAGGACTGCAGTCCTGAGCCACCCAACCCGACTGTTCCCGAGTTCTCATCACTCTTTGACACCTTCCAAACCCCTAACACCCAGCCCACACCTCTGTGTCCTGATGGGTATGACCCTGCTCTCATCCTGTGCTCTGGGGGCAGGAGGAGCACGTGGTGTCTGTGGGCCGGGATGGGACCTTGAAAGTGTGGGACCATCAGGGCGTGGAGCTGACCAGCATCCCTGCTCACTCAGGACCCATCAGCCACTGTGCAGCGGCCCTGGAGCCTCGTGCAGGTAGTGACTGTTGGCTACCTCCCCTTCCCGGCTGCCTCTTCCCTTCTCCCCGGCTTCTTCCCTTTTTCCAACTCAGTCTCTGTGTCTTTTCAGCTGGACAGGCTGGGTCAGAGCTTCTGGTGGTGACTGCTGGACTAGATGGGGCCACACGGTTGTGGCATCCACTCTTGGTGAGTTCCCTATGAGGACTGGGGTGCGGGGAGAGGGGAAGGCATGTGGGACAACCTTCTGCTGTGTCCACCCCCACAGGCCCATCCTTATCCCTTCCTCCTAGGTGTACCAAACACACACCCTCCTGGGACACAGTGGCCCAGTCAACGCAGCTGCTGTTTCTGAAACCTCAGGCCTCCTGCTGACCACCTCAGAGGATGGCTCTGTACGGCTCTGGCAGGTTCCTAAGGAAGCAGGTGAGTGAAGCATGGAGAGAGGCAAGGTATGAAAGAGGGTGTGTTACTGGGACAAAGAATGTTGTATACCAACTTTAGAGATACAAATATAAATAAGTTCTGATAACCCACTACCATCGGACCAGCCAAACATTCTTGTACCTGTCTCTTTGAGAACATATGCACTCATTTCTCTTAGGAATGGAATAGTCATGAATAGGCATTAGTAGGTAGCAGGTGACAATTTAATAACCTTTCCAGAGACAAGAAGCTCCCAGGAACCTATATTTGAAGTGAACAGAATGATTTCTCTTCTTATGTCTTAGCAGTAGCCCAGCTCCCAATGATTCACTTCCTTTCTTCTCCAGATGACACCTGTAAACCGAGGAGTTCTGCAGCCATCACTGCTGTGGCCTGGGCACCAGATGGTTCTATGGCAGTATCTGGAAATCAAGCTGGGGAACTAATCTTGTGGCAGGAAGCTAAGGCCGTGGCCACAGCACAGGTGGGTCAGGGCAACCTCAGTTCTTCAGGTGAATTCTGCCCCAGCTAGGTATTTAATGGTATGTGCCTGGGTTGGAGGCTGCGTCTATGCCTGAGAGGGGAAAGAAGATTAATCCTGGCTCTTCAGAAATGCTAAACTGAACTTGTTGCATACACCAGGCTCCAGGCCGCATCGGTGCTCTGATCTGGTACTCCGCACACACCTTCTTTGTTCTCAGCGCTGATGAAGAAATCAGCGAGTGGCAAGTGGAACTGCAGAAGGGTTCATCACCCAGAAATTTCAGGTGAAGCACAGCAGCTGGTTAATGTGATAGGAACGGTAGTCTCCTATCCCTGGGATTTTACTCAGATCACTCCACTTGTGCTTCTGAACTAGGTCAATAGGTTACTGATTACTGAGTGGGAAATTATTATATTTTCTGCTTCTGGCCATGTCAATTTGAATGAATTCTCAAATGCCTACTTGATGCCAAGCTCTGGGCCAGGCAGTGTGAACCAGATATAAATGAAATTTATTCTTTAATTAAGGAAGTTCACAGTTAGAGGAATATGCATTTAATTAAACTAGCAACAGTATTCAGAATAATTAGTGCTATAATGAAGACACACACGCACACACGTATGCAAATATTCCTGGGGCTTCAAAATTTGGGAAATTTTAGGAAAGGGTTGATATGTCAGGTTGGGCTTAAAGAGTAAGTAGGAGTTTTGTGGACCAGTGAGAGAAGGGAAGTGTTTCAGGAAGAGGAAGGGGAGTGTACAGAAGGCATGGAGGCAGGAGAGTGTGTGGTGTATTCTGGGTATAGATAGGCCAGACCTTGGATTCCTGGTAGGAGGGAGGATTGGATTGAAAAGATAAATTGGGGCCAAGCTGTAGAGGACACAGTGCTCAGAATTTTGAGTGGAATAATGATCTGAATTTTAGAAGGAGAACTCTGGTGGCAGTGTGGAAGATAAATGGTAATCAAGAGATGCTAAAGGTAGGGAGACCACTTTTATAGCGGTTTTCATAGCCCAGGAAATACGTAATGGGGGCCCTGACCTGGGAAGTGGAGATGAGAAGGAGAGACACAGACTTGGGCCTGTGTTGCAGGTTGAATCCACAGGGCTTATTAATCAGTTGGAAGTAGAGAGGGAAGGAGAAGACAAGAATGTTAGAGATTTCTAGTTTGAGCAAGTAACTGGATGGTGACGAAGAATACTAATAAAAGAAAAACAAAAAGAGGAACAGGATTTGCAGGGAAGGCGATACATTTTGCTTTATACTTCACTCCTGAGGAATTCATGGGGGACTGAGGAGCCTGAGAAAGGTTCACTAAAGTAGGATCTTTCTCTGTCCATGTACTTTTTCGAGGTACAGTCTTCACCTGAACCGAATCCTGCAGGAGAACTTAGGGGTGCTGACAGGTCTGGGCCTGGCCCCTGATGGTCACTCTCTCATCTTGGCCAAAGCAGATTTGGAATTACTGCGCATGAAGCCAGGGGATGCTCCATCCATAATCTGGTAAGATCCAAATTGCTGTTTCCTTCAGAGAAAGTGGAAATGTGGGTTAGTGGTTACCCTGAGGTCGACTCTAACTTAGAAGAAAACACTGGGGTCTTAAAGAGAGGTGTTCCTTTCTTTAAGTCGTGGACTCAGCCTCTTCCTTTTTTATAAACCAGGAAGAGCTATGCAGAACATCATGTGATGATGTCTACCCACAAGGAGTATGGTGTATTTGTCCTGCAGCCCAGAGCCCCTGAAGTTCTTTCTTTCTTGGTAAGTCCTGTTTGGGTGTGTGTTAAACAAAACAGACATTTGTCTAGGACTAGTGTTTTTAATCCTTGCGGCCCATGATGGAGGATAGGGGGAAAAGAAAGGCAGTTGGCTCCAAATTCTCTTATCCTCCTTCAGCTGGAGCAGTTCTACTTTTGGGCATTATATACTGGGTTCCCAGGTAAGATTTCATTGGTACAAGAAAAGGATGCTATTATTTTAAAAAGCCATAGGAAACCATAAACCTAGGAGTTTTCTCAATTGTATTTTTTCCATGTCTCTCTTGTCTTGCCTCTGTGAGATTAGCATCATAAAGGCAAGGACTGCCTCTTGTCTCTGTCATCATACTTAGCAATTACTTAACAGACAGTCAACTCTTACCGGGTTAGATATGCCAAAGCTAGCTGTTCCCTTTGAATATAGGTTCCTGGGAGCACCTTGTCTCTGGAAAGAGTATTAAATCCTGTTCTGCTACCTACTAATGGCTATTCATGACTATTTCATTGCCAAGAGAAATGAGTGCGTATGTTCTCAAAGAGACAAGTAGAAGAATATTTGGCTGATCCAATGGTAGTGGGTTATCAGAACTTATTTACATTAGTGTCTCTAAAGTTGATATACAACCCCGCACTGCTAAATTTGACTGGTTTTTAAGAATAAAAAAAAAAGAATGTTCATAGCAGCTTTATTCATCATATCTAAAATAACCCAAATGTCTATAAACAAGAAAAGGATTAATAATTTGTGGTATATTTATAAATGGAATGCTACATGGCCAAAAAAACCCCAGCAAATGTGATACTGAATGCTGATGAATGGAACGATACAGACATATCTCATAGATAACATGCTCGGCAAAAGAAGCCAGACACAAAGGAGTACATACGATATGATTTCACTTAAATAAAGTTCAAGAACAAACAAAACTAATTTATGGGCCGGGCGCAGTGGCTCGAGCCTGTAATCCTAGCACTCTGGGAGGCTGAGGCGGGAGGATCACTCAAGGTCAGGAGTTTGAAACCAGCCGGAGCAAGAGTGAGACCCCGTTTCTACTAAAAAATAGAAAGAAATTAATTGGCCAACTAAAAATATATAGAAAAAATTAGCCAGGCATGGTGGTGCATGCCTGTAGTCCCAGCTACTTGGGAGGCTGAGGCAGTAGGATTGATTGAGCCCAGGAGTTTGAGGTTGCTGTGAGCTAGGCTGATGCCACGGCACGGTAGCCCGGGCAGCAGAGTGAGATTTTGTCTCAAAAAAAAAAAAAAACAACAAAAAACAAAACTAATTTATGGTGATAGAAGTCAAAATGTGGTTAGCTTTGGGAGTGGTGGTCTGGTATTGACTGGGAAAGGTCAGGAGAGTAGGTTTCTGGGGTGATAAAAATAGTCTACATCTTGATCTGGAGGTGATTGGGTGTATGCATGTGTAAAATTCATCAAGGTGTACATTTAAGATTTGTGCACTCTGCTGTATCTTAGTTTTGTTTTGTTGTTGTTGTTTTAAATAATGTCCTGCCCAGCCTAGAGCAGAAAACTATTGCTTTGTCTGGCAGGGTTGAGTAATATGGGTAGGCTAAACAAAATTACCTATCCTTTCACAGAGGCAAAAAGAATCAGGAGAGTTTGAAGAGAGTCTGGACTTTGATCTGAACTTAGAGAATCCTAGTGGGACCCTAATATCGATAACTCAGGCCAAACCTGAATCTGGTGAGTGGTAATGGGAAGACCCTAGGAACCTGGAAATGGCCTAGGGGAGGATGGTGGATCCTTTGAGGCCTGAGACTTGGCTCTAATTCTGTCCTTAAAATGGCAGAGTCCTCATATTTGTGTGCCAGCTCTGATGGGATGCTATGGAAACTGGCCAAATGCAGTCTGGAAGGAGAATGGACCACAGATAACATATGGCAGCAAAAAGTAAAAATTCCTGAAGCCCAGTCTCCAGGGACAGACCCATCAGAATGCTCGGAATCAGATTTCAGCTCGGACAGCTACATACCAAACCCACAACTAAAGACGCGGCAGCGTAGAAAGGTGAGTTTGAGGGAAGGGTCACAAATACAGGGGAAGAGGCTCTAGGTCAGACACAGCCGACTTTGATGCTTCCTTAATTGAGGAGCGTCCTCCGGGAACTCACCATACTTCTCTCCTCCCCCCTTCCTCTTCGAGATTCACTCGGGCTCTGTCACAGCCCTCCATGTGCTGCCTGAGTTGCTGGTGACAGCTTCAAAGGACAGAGATGTTAAACTGTGGGAGAGACCTAATATGCAGCTGGTAAGTGTGTGTGTGTGTGTGTGTGTGTGTGTGTTTATGTGCATGTGTGTGCACAAGAGGGACCAAAGGGATATGAGAAGAGAGCAAACTTACGGTAAGAGAGGACAAAGGATCAAAATTCTGTCTTCTTCAGTCCCTCTTGGCAATAACGTGTGACTAACTTTTTAAATAAAAGGCATTAATGTGAGGGAAAAATAAGTTATTAAGGAGGCTCGAGGCTTGTAATCTTCACCTCCCCCATTTTTGTTTCAATTGTAGCTGGGCCTATTCCGATGTGAAGGGGCAGTGAGCTGCCTGGAACCTTGGCTGGGTCCTAACTCTGCCCTGCAGCTCGCCGTGGGAGACGTGCAGGGCAATGTGTACTTTCTGTCCTGGGAATGAAGATACACTACTCCAGGGAACGATGATACCACTTGTTCTAGAGATGCAAAGCCCAAAGATACCAGTAGCTGCTTTCTTAAAAATTATAAAAATAAAGTGTCAGAAAAACTCAAGTGTAGGCTTACCTGTGTTCTCATGTGGATTTGGACCAAGAAGGAAGAACATGAATATTCTAATATGTCTCTTTTCTAATTTAACATTAATCCTTACTAGAACTGCAAGAAAGTGAATGAGATCTTTAGTAGCTAGTCTTTGAAACTAGCCTTTAGAATTCTTGTGTCACTTGCTGGCCCCCAGACCCTAGGATACCATTCCAGACAGGAGGAGGAACGAGAGTGATGTTGGCCAGCACTTGTTTGAATAGAGAGTTAAAGACTTTTCACTTGGCCAAGAAAGAATAAGGGAAGGAAGAATGAGTCAATCATGTGTCGGGGCATTTAGAAGGAATTGGGAGAGAACTAGGATGATACTAGCTTCCTCTCACAGAAACAGCCGTCTTCTCAGAAGGGCCTGCCCAGATGGGAGGTGAGAAGCCAAGGCCCTGAAAGTGGAATGAGTCTTCTGGTTCTCCCAACCTCTGACAGGGCAGCAGCAGCCACTTGACTTGCAAGCATGAGTCAATATAATAATTGGCATTCCTCGAAGAGATCACAAAAGTGTATCGCTCTCAGATGGAAATTCACAAAGAGTAACACTGGTTGAAAGGTGGAACAATTGCACCATATCCATGGACTTACCATGGATTCTGATCCTGTTAAAAGTTATAGAACTTTCTTATTTGTCTAGACTTCTATGGGAGAAAAATTTCCCTCAGGCCCTTTCTTTGTAAGGATTAAGGAAGAAGGAAATGTCTTCAGTAGCCAAGGGTTCAAGGACTTGTATAAGACAAGTTAGGGCTATTACAGGGATTCAAAACAATTTTTTTTCCTCTGGGTCTCTGTAGCCAAAATTATAAAAAAAATAAAAGAAAAAAAAATTTTTTTTTTTTTAGGTAGTCTGGCTATGTTGCCCAGGCTGGTCTTGAACTGCTGGCCTCAAGTGATCCTTCTGTCAGCCTCCCAAGTAGCTGGGATTATAGGTATGAGCCACCACACCCAGCACTATTATAAGGATTTTGTCCTGCATTGGTAAGGTTCTGTCAGAAAAATACCACTATACTGTGGTCTAGAAAAGAGTTTTGAGGATTTGGGGAGGTAAGGGGTACTAAGTTTTGCTCTTATGTGCCCTGATTCCAGGTTTTACATGGAGAAATCACCTGAGGGACTTCACCTTATTTCTATCCAATGCCTTGGTCTATCCCTGGTCAGAGGATAAAGACATAGGCTGATAGATATATATATTTTTTGAGACAGAGTCTCACTCTGTTGCCCAGGCTAGAGTGCCGTGAAGTCAGCCTAGCTCACAGCAACCTCAAACTCCTGGGCTCAAGCAATCCTTCTGCCTCAGCCTCCCGAGTAGCGGGGACTACAGGCATGCGCCACCATGCCCAGCTAATTTTTCCTATATATTTTTAGTTGTCCAATTAATTTCTTTCTATTTTTAGTAGAGACGGGGTCTCGCTCTTGCTCAGGCTGGTTTCGAACTCCTGACCTTGAGTGATCCACCGGCCTCAGCCTCCCAGAGTGCTAGGATTACAGGTGTGAGCCACCATGCCCGGCCAGATATTTTTTTTTTTTTCAGACTCGAGAGTAAGGCTCTAGCCCAGGCTAGAGTGCCGTGGCGTCAGCCTAGCTCACAGCAACCTCAAAGTCCCTGGCTTAAGCGATCCTCTGGCCTCAGTCTCCCAAGTAGCTGGGACCACAGGCATGCAGTTTTTACTATTTTTAGAAGAAATGGGGTCTCATTCTTGCTCAGGCTGGTCTTGAACTCCTGAGCTCAAGCGACCCTCCCACCTCGGCCTCCCAGAGTGCTAGGATTACAAGCATGGGCCACTGGGCCCGGCCAAGGCTGATAGATCTTGATAGATCATGCTTCTATCTTTTCTTACGTGCCTCATGCCAGGGCTCTAAATATACCTTCTGAACCATCATGTCCACATGTACCTTGTGACTAGAAGTCTTAGTTAAGGTAATTTGAAATTTATGATCCACAGTCCTCCGTAGACATCCTGAAGAGAACCATGGCAAGGTATCATCCTAAACTCACTTGTTTCAATCTTTTGCCCTTTGCTCCTTTCAACGCAAAAGGAAGCTCTAGTTGTCTTTCATGCTCTGTAAATTCTACAAAAACACCTCAGCTAAGGCTGGAGGAATGGGGATGGGGAAAGTTAAGCAAATGCTAACTTACTCAATAGAGTCTCACTCTCACCCCGGGTAAAGTGCAGTGGTGTCATTGTAGCTCACTACAACCTCCAACTCCTGGGCTCAAGCTATCCTCCTGCTTCAGCCTCCTGAGTAGTTGAGACTACAGGCACGCACCATGGCGCCCAGCTAATTTTTTCTGTTTTTAATAGAGACAGGGTCTTGCTCTTGCTCAGGCTAGTCTTGAACTCCTGAGCTCAAGTAAACCTCCCGCCTCAGCCTCGAAGAGTGCTGGGATTACAGGCGTGAGCCACCACGCCCAGCCAGTGGGTACTTTCTGTCCTAGAAATGAAGATATACTAATGTCAGAATAAATATATGCTTGGAGAAGTAAAGCCCAAAGAAGCTAATGGTAGACTTGTACCATTTTTATTACATAAAATATTACAAAATTAAAAAGTACCACAACTACTCATTTTATTGCTTGAAGATCAGATCTTCTCTAGTTTATTTAACATCAACATTCACCATAGCTGCAGGAAATTGAACTGAACCTTTAGAAGGTATCGCATACGGACCTGGTTGGGGTTATAGACAATATATTCATTGTAGTTGAGGGTGTAACCCTCTGGATTCAGAATTCCTGTGTCACTTGCTGGTCCTAAGGGCACTGTACTCCCATTCCTGCCAAAAGGAAAAAAGTGTGTCAGTATCAGCCTCTGGTTCAGAAGTTGAAATGGAGAAAAGTAGAAAGTCTTATCTGGCTAAAAGGAGTTTTCTAGACATCCTGGTTCTGAGTACTTACAGGGTGATGAAGTGGCCAGGACTGGGAGCCATCTTGCCCAGGCCCTTGGTGCTGTGTTTGTCCTGAAGCAAACCTTCTGCCTTAGGATTGGCTTCTAGCAGCTCATTACACTGACCTAGAGCTACCTGCAAAGCAAAAGATATTTGAATGCTCACATCCTACTGAGAATTAGATGGCTCCAGAGCCAAACAGAAAATTCCATCAGTACTTCCTCCCCTACATCAGCAGGAATCCAATGCAATGAAAATAGCACTTGGCTCCCCCTCCCCACCTATCCTAGGTGAACCTCTTGGTTCTGGGGTCAAACTTTTCTGACTGGAAAAAATAGGAATTAATAACAAACTAGAGAATACTGACGTGTTCCTGCCTCACCTCTGACAAGAGTAGTAGTCCTGTATTTTTTAGGCGAGAGGCAAAGCAGTAATTGGCACTCTTGGAAGACATGTCAGCAAAGTAGATTCCTTTTCCAAACTGAAATACATAAACACACACCAAGGTCAGCTTTTAACTCATTGTGTTAGAAAGAAGGCTCAAACCACTGACCCTGTTTTTCCATTCTCTTAAACATAATATAGACCCTTCTCCATTTGCCTTCACAATTCTGTTCCAGAGAAGGTAGAAGCACCTGTGAATCTCTCCTTCTGAGGAAAAGAGATATCTTTAGGAATTTAAAGAAAGAAGGACATGGTAAGAGATGAGCAGGTTTAATTCTTGGAAAGGGGTACCACCTAAGGACTGGGAACATTACTGTATCCTTTCCCCGTGTGCTCCTCCTAGAGGTCAATTTCACTCACCATGTAACCTGTGATGGGAGCCTCAGGGGGGGCAACTCGAAGCCCACGGCTCAGGATTCCCACCCAGTTGCTCAGCCTGGAACCATGCCATAGCAGCATCCTAAGGAAAAGTCATTATTATTGTACTCTGTTGCTCTCCTGCAAATATTAATCTATGCCACAAGCATAAAAAAGTCAACAGCTTCCTCTGCCACTCTTGTAAGTTCTATGACTGTACTTCAGACAAGGAATGTCTTCCCAAACCCAAAGCTAGACTCAGACCTGTTATCAAGGTCCTCTCTGAAGGCTTCTTTCTCTCCCTCCTTCTCTACTTCAAAAACATCCAGCAAAGTCATGGTATAGTCATTGTGTGTGGGAGCGTGGGTAGATTGTAGGTACTGGGAAATCACCTGTGGAAAATAACAGAAAAAATGGCCAATGTAGACGCTGTAACAGAGTCCTCAGGGCTTCTGGTATAACTTCGCAGATATTTCTGCTCCCAAATGTTCTCACAAGGCAGTTAGAATGGGCCCTACCCTTCCAAATTCCTAGTAAATAAAAATTCTGCCTTATTAGACAATTTGCTCTTAAAGTAGTCAGAATAGTGGGATGGGAAGGTAGCTCTTAAGGGTATAAGAGAATGAAAATAAATGATCATTTTTCTTACTTTGAACTCATAACTTTTGTGATCTAGAGGGTGCAACGCACAATGTAGGTTTCTATAGTGTTGGTCCAATGGGTGTTCTGGGCTTTGTAGTTCTGTTTTCACCAGCTTAATGGCAATTTCAATGTCTCCCAAAGCCTGAGAAGATGAGATACAGAATCAACCTGGAAGGAATCTAGGATAAAAGATTTAATACTTCCCAATCCATACATATCTCACCTCTAGTAGTTGTACTTTTTCTGACAGTTCTTTCTCTGTCCGGATTAGTGGAGGAGTACGGAGTCTAAGGACAAAGATATAATCCATAATGAGCTCTCTGATATGTGGCTAAAAGGTACATGACTCAAAATAAGAGGTGAAAGACAGGTCCTTTAGAAAACAGGTGTAAGAAACTGAGGTTCTCCATTTGAGAGAGAAAGAGAGATCTGTAAAGAGATTTTAACTTCCAAATATTCCAAAAGGAATATTAAATATTAATATACACTCTGAGTAGGATAAAACAAACTATGTAGATTTTGACACTTGGGACTAGAGCTGAAATTCTTTTTTATGAGATTTTAATTTATTATTTAATTTAATTTATTTATTTTTGAGACAGAGTCTCGCTCTGTCACTCCAGGTCAAGTGCAGTGGCATCACTGCAATCTCCAAGTCCTGGGCTCAAGTGATCCTCCTGCCTTAGCCTTCTGAGTAGCTGGGACTACAGATGTGCACCATCTAATTTTTCTATTTTTAGTAGAGATGGGATCTTGCTCTTGCTCAGGCTGGTCTTGAACTCCTGAGCTTAGGTAATCCTGCTGCCTTGGCCCCCTCAAAGTGCTAGGATTACAAGCGTGAGCCACTGCGCCTGGCCATATTATTTTATATTTTTGAGACAGGGTCTCACTCTGTTGCCCAGGCTAGAGTTCTGTGATGTCATCATAGCTCACTGCAACCTCAAACTCCTGGGCAGAGATCCTTTTTTAAATAAGCTATATTAACATTAATAAGTCTCAACAAAGACAAAATGTATTTTAAATATGTAATATCAATGAGTGCTCACTTCGACAGCATATATACTAAAATTGGAACAATACAGAGAAAATTAGCATGGCTCCTGTGCAAGGATGACACACAAATTCGTGAAGCCTTCCATAAAAAATTAATTATTTAAATTAAAAAAAATTTTTAAAAAGTATCATTTGAGTTCATAATAATGGTGTCAGTGTGGTTACAGTCACCTAAAAGAATAGGAAAAAGGGGTGATATGCCTGATGGTATTTTACTTGTTGGTTGAGTATCTAGACCCATTCTCACTTGAGTTGGTAACTTCCACTTGGTCAGAGACTATGGGTATAATCAGGCCAGGAGATTGCAATCCATATTTGTAAGCTAGTTAAAGAAGCTATCTAGAAATCATTTTGGCTCTGTATCTATTCAAGGTGATTCTTTCCTTAAAAATAAAAGAATTAAGGCTGGGCATAGTAGCTCATGCCTATAATACTAGCACTCTGGGAGGTCAAGGAAGCAGGATTGCTTGAGCTCAGGAGTTCAAAACCAGCCTGAGCAAGAGCGAGACCATGTCTCTACTAAAAATAGAAAAATTAGTCGGGCATCATGATGCTCACCTATTGCCCCAGCTACTCGGGAGGATCACTTGAGCCCAGGAGTTTGCGGTTGCAGTGAGTTATGATGATGCAACTGCATTCTACCCAAGGTGACAGAGTAAGACTCTGTCTCAAAAAAATAAAATATAATAAAAGAATTAAAAGATTATAGTTGCTTCGTAGATAACATAGTCTGGTTAAAAAAAAAAAGATTATAGCTGCTGACCGATACACGGGATATGTATGGTTAAAAGAACAAAGTGAAGTAACAGCACAGGCTTTACCCAAAGTCATGTGGGATCCTGGTGTAGAATTCATTGCATGCTTCCGTGAGAGCTCGTCCATGCTGACCAGCCCGAATACAATCCTCAATCTTCTTAAGAGACTGGTAACCTGCCTTGATTTGTGCCACTGTCAACTTCCCTGCAGGCCAAGCCAGATATCAGACTACACATTAGAGTTCTATCCTATAAAGTGTACTTACATCCCTGGCCTCAAAAGACTGTCATCTTTCAACTTTCAAAATAATTCCTCATCCCCCCACACAACCTCTCACCCCAAATCCATTTTCTTCTTTCAGTACTATCAGCAAGCTTTAAATTAAGTTGGTGATGAGATATTCCACTAAAGGAAGTAGGGATTATGAAGATAGAATTTAGAACAAAATCTGAAGTCCTACCAAGTGGGGCCTTCTTGGTATTATACTTCATTTCTATCATCATCTCTTCCATGGCCTGGACATTACAAATCAACTCTATCAGCTCCTGTACCCGAAGATCTAGCTGTGACTCTGGTTTCAAGGGAGATTTAAGAGATACCTCTTTTTCTGATTCATCTTCAACCTACGGCCAAAAACCAAACAAAAAAACAAGCAAACAAAAACACCTCTAGATCACTTATAATACCTAATACAATGTAAATGCCATATGAAGTTGTTACACTGTATTGTTTAGGGAATAGTAACAAGAAAAAAGTCTCTGTAAGTTCAGTACAGAAGCAATTTCCTTTTTTCTCAATATTTTTGATCTGCAGTTGGTTGAATCCACGATGTGGAACCCATGGATATAGAGAGTCAACTGTAGTGGTTCTGCTTCCCACAGTTAGACACTCAGAATAAGTCTAAAAGGCCCTTCTCATGATGTTGTTAAATATGTAGAGATTCTTTACATATTATTACATCTCAAATCTTTTCATCTTAAAAAGACTGAGACTTCTCCATTCTTCATATATATGACAGTTTTCAGGATAGTTTCAGCATCTTGGCATACCTCAGTTTGTCAAAATTAATATTTTTACTGTGGTATATAATCAGAAGCAAAGACAACTTTAAATGTAGCTTAATCAGTTTGACTTTTTATTACTCCTCTCTTGGTCTATAACATGAAACTTCTGGAAATAGGGCCTAAGATTTTAGAAGAACCTTAGCAAATAACAGAGACTAGAAAGGCACATAATTGTCCTCATTCTTACTGCCCCTTTGAGATTACAAATCAGTGAGAGTTATCCCTGCAGTGAGAAACAGCAGTGACTCGAAACATCCAAGTGTGTTCTTGTCTAGGACTGATCTAAGCCACCTGCTACACTTTACCCTGGTTAAAAAGAAACAGCTTTCCCCACAAAGGTACAGTCAGAGTTTACCTGAGTATTGGTAGCATAGTCCATCTGTAGCATATCATATTTTCCAGGCACCTTTTCAAACTTCTCACGATCCTCCCAATTGTTTTTGGTTTTGTCAAGGAATCTGTAGAGAGAGCCCAAGGTGGTGAGAAAACCTCATAAATAAAGGTCTACTACTAGGGATGGACTTACAATTGGTTTCCTAGACAGAAAATCTCCAAAAAATGTGTTTCCTACCACAGAGCTCCTATACATACCAACTTTCCATAAATCTGGATTCTAAATTAGGACACCAAATGGACAAAAAAGCTCTGGAAATGAAATAAAAAATGGGAAAAAAGGACTCCCAGGTTTCCCAAAGGCTCCAAAACACCACAAAAGCTGTTAAAATTTTAAACAAAAGATATCTATCTAATCCTTTTCCCTGAAAGAAACATGTTCCCAAAGACTCCAGAAATTTCTTCATCCATACCATAGTAAAAGTTTTAAAAACTCCAGCTGAATATTCTTCACCCTATGGCGGAGAGTCTCCTAAATTTGTTGCTCATGTGTTAAATATATTAGATTCTTCTGTTTTCAGACAATTTCAAGGTTCTAGTTTGATGTAATGACTAAATAAGGATGTAGTTTGGTGTTCCTATTACAGAATATCAGAATAGAAAGACATTAACATTTAGGCCAAATCACACTTATAAAAATCTTAAAGATACATGTAAGGAGAAGAGGGTATTTTTTTGTACTCATTTTTTAGCACTCACTTCTTCTGAAAGATTTCCTTGGCCTTGGTGAGGTTGCCTGAACAAGCCACCAAGCTGTGCTGCCCCATTTTCCCAACTGCAAAGCAAATGTCACACATAAGATGGTTCCCTGTCCTCCAACCCAAGAATAGCTCCCTAACAGTAATGAGCCAGGTCTCTAAGATCTCACTGCTTAACATCTGATGAAAGGGCAGAAGAGGGAGAAGGAAAAGGTGAAAGCACTTAGGGAACTGATCACATTGATACAAGTTACCTGCTATCTGCCAGAGTCTATGAGCACTACTAGCAGCCAAACTGCGGGAGGGTGCTCAACCTCAATGGACCGTTCTCAGTTTTTCCAATGAGAACTTCCTAATGAGGATGCCTGTCATTCCCCAATTTCAAGAAGCCGGACTAGATTCCTAAGTCCTTCTGAGACTTCAGAGCCTCCATTTACGTGATTTAAACCCAGAGGATCCTATGGCCACTCGCTAAGCTGCCTCTGGTTTTCTGAATGACAACTCATAAAATCACAGTAAAAGTCATTACCTCGGCCCCATCTCATCCAAACACTGAAGTTCCTCTGGGCATCATCTTCTAATAATTGAATCAGATAGTACTTGTTGTTGTTGAACTGGAGATTGGTCTATGATGAGAAAAATGAACAAAAAAGGAGAGAGTTTTGCAAATGGAAGTCACCTAAACCAATGACTCTTTCTTGGTTACAAGTGCCAGTAATTTCCATAAGGAAAAGCTTAGCAAAAGGTAAGAAAATTACATTCTTATAAGGGTAAGGATGTAAAAAAGGAATAGGGTTTATACATTAAACTTTAGATTTTGAGGAATTAAATGGGAATGTGGAAGCTTCCTAAAACCCTCTATCCTACCTCAAATATCCTGTATTGATTGGTTCCTCCTGTTTTTTTCCTGCCTTAGCGCCCCCCATACATATTTTCCTGTGTTTACTAGCTCCCAATCCACTTTCAATAATTATTTTCCAAATGAAGACAATTTTGATGCTCCAAAGGTCTATATAACCATTATGCTCATTTGTTTAGATGACTTACTCTTTGATAGTTCTAGTTATAGCTTTGGTTTATTAGCTGCAGAAATTTTTTTTTGAAACAGAATCTCACTCTGTTGCCCCGGCTAGAGTGCCGTGGGATCAGCCTAGCTCACAGCAACTTCAAACTCCTGGGCTCAAGTGATCCTGCTTCAGCCTCCCAAGTAGCTGGGACTACAGGCATGTGCCACCATGCCTGGCTAATTTTTTCTATATATTTTTGGTTGTTTAGCTAATTTCTTTCTATTTTTTTAGTAGAGAAGGGGGTCTCACTCTTGCTCAGGTTGGTCTCAAACTCCTGAGCTCATACTATCTTCCCGCCTCGGCTTCTCAGAGTGCTGGGATTACAGATGTGAGTCACCGTGCCCGGCCAGCTGCAGAAATGTGACAATGAGCTGAGAGAAGGACAATGTTGGGAGGGGACAAAGGATACGCAGAAACCACCGATACATCTGTCCTATACCTAACCTGACCTTACTTGGAGACATTCAGAGAGAACATGACCAGTAGGTAAAAGGAGGTACCTGTAAGTAACTCAGAGTGAAGAGCGACAGTAGTCCATGATAAGCACAGCAGCTAGCGCTGTAAAGCTGAGCCCTGGATATTGAGGCACTCTTTGTTAAGCACGTTGCCCCTTCCTACTTCTATTACCTGCTTGCTCACATTATAAAGTCATTGGATGTTAGAACAAAAAGAAGCCTTATGATACTTTCTATCTGCTCATGATATTTTAAGTAGAAGTAGCAACAAAGGAATACTAGTTAAAATTATATATGTTGTATAAAAAAATTCAGATTTGAAGTGATATCCAGGAAATATATTAACTAGGCAACTGTATTATCTATTCAAAACCACAAAAATTAACAAGAAAAAGGTTAACAAAAAAGGGAAAACTTAAATAAATTTAACTACAAAAAATTTAAAAACTTCAATATGAGCAAAAAGTATACCATAACAAAAAATAAAAGGCAAATGACAAATCTGGAAAATATATAAACAATTTATATTGCAGACAAAAGGCTATTTTCTATAGTATATGAAGTTCCTCAAAGCCAGTAAGAAAAAAACCAACAACCTATAGAAAATGTGCAAAAGGATATCAACAGAAAATTCACAAGTTCAACAAATAACATGAAATTTTCAAAGAGATCTGCTTCTCACAGAGGACTTTGCTCTCCGATAAGAATGCTCTAGTGCTGAGCACTCAGGTGTTTCATCGTACGTGGCTAATAAAAGGTATTTCAGAATTAAAGATCTGGGCATTGGAATGTGATCACCAATAATTATAAGAAGAAACTGCCATAAACAGAATGGCTCCTCCTCTTACCTGATTTAGCATGACATCATAGACATCATTTCCTTCACAATACACATGAGCCTAGAAAGAAAAAAAACAAGTGACATTAGTATAGTGAGGCTCTACATTTTCCTATGTCTCAAGTTGTCATTCTCCAGCACCATCAACATCTATTTCCCAGGGAAAGAACTGCAAACATATTTTCTACCGCCTGTCATTACTATAATGAAAATATGCTGCCTTTTTCCAATTACAGAAACAGAAAAGACTCTGAGTTAAAGGAAACCTGCTCCAGAAGCAGCCTTTCTTTTGTATTCTTCAAATTCTATCCTCATTCATCAATAACGCATGCCATTCCAGGGCATAGTTTCTCTTTAGAACAAGAAAACTGTTCTCCCTTAATGATATCATTTTCTGGTTGAATAAGAGAATGAGGTATGGAAGGCTAACAGCAACCCCAAAAGGTAACCATGTTAAAAACACCCTGATTATAAACCCTAAACCCTTCCACTCCCACCCCTCAGCCTTGGAAAAAATCAATCACCAACAATATTTTGGAGAGGATTCCTAAAATAAATACTAACGTCCCAGGCAGGAATCTTAGTAACAAAATAATACTGTTCTCTGAGAAATCAATGGACTGAGAATCAGCTCCAAAGTCTCTTACCTTCCCGACCTTGGCTGTACACTCTGGGTCCACAGGCGCTTTGCCCTTTAACAGCAAGGCCTTCACAGATTCTGAGGAAAGACAGATATGTACTACTGTATAAGAATCAAAAGCAGCTGTTGTGGTTAGACAAAAACCTGTCATAATTCACTATACCCTTCCCAAGCAATCCTAGTCTTCTGCCTAGGTCTCAATCTGTCTCAAATAAATGAAAATGATGATTCAAGAAAGTAGATTAGTCTTGTGGTATGTACAGAGGATAGAGAAAATAACTAATTATATTCTCAAGGATGGAAGAAATAAGAGGTAAAAGAACAAGATATCACCCCCATCCCTATCATAGACTGTCTTGCTGACCCAGGTCCTTCCTGACCTACCATCTTGCTTGTCTTCTGTACTATCATTAGCCTTTCCTCCAACCACAGGCATTGTTTTCACCCCCTGCCTCTGGCATCCTCGAGTTTTCTTAGCAGGAGGAGGATCTTCTGAAGCTGTGTTGCCATTTTTAACTTTCTTCGTTTCATTTAATGTTATAGAAGCTAAGGGAAAGAATAATGAGCAAAGAATGAGGACACCTGAATATGATTCTCCCTTAAAAATAATCTATTAAAGAAATAGTTTAACAACTCGCACACAAATACCACACACTCTCACTTGTAAACTTGTAAGTGAAATCTAAATAATGTGCACACATGAATGCAGAGTGTGCAATGATGGATAATGGAGACTTGTGGGGATGGAGGAGGTGCTTGTTGGAAGGTGGCTTGGTGGGTACAAAGTGAGTTGCTTTAGTGATGTATGCATTGAAGGCCCTGACTTCACCACATGTAATATGTCAATGTAGCAAAATTGCACTTATACTGCAAGGATACATACAAATAAAAAAATAAATGGGAAAAAAATGGTTTAAGATGGTTTTGTAAGTTTACAAAGAAACAATAACAACTGCCATATCACTACTCTTGGTAATGATCTGAATAAGCCTTCCTAAATTGCTATATTCTAGCCAAATAAAGAGAACCCCAGGGTTCTTGTAAATTCATAGCCAGAGGCATGAATCTCATAGCCTGCTGATCTCTTCTGCTTGTGACTCAATCCTCCCAAATACCTACGTCATACATGAGGCTGTACAAGATAATGGTTAGCAGAAACTAGAGTCTGTGCCTAGTTTAGAATCCAGCTTTGTTTCTTCTAGCTGTGGAAACTTGGAGAAGTTATTTGCTCTCTTTGTACCTCAGCTGCCCCAAGTGTAAAATCCAGAGGATGACAAACAACAGCATCTAATTTATAGGGTGGACTTATGCTTTTTAGAACATAATACATAGAGTACTATACTATAACTCAAGAATTCTTAAGACTCTCATTTTACTGTCTCGAATTGGGATACATCTTACAATGGGTGACATATAAACAATGAATTACAGTTTAATTGGAAGTGCTTATCGTTCCTTTGTTATGTAAAAGAATAGTGCACCTTATAATTAATTTTTTCAATCGGATGACACTAGGTATTAGCAATAGAACTGGCACATTAGCTGTTGCAGGCCCACAAGTCTTTATCTACAATTCTGTAATCCAAAAAGCTCTGAAAACCGAAATTTCAAAAGTTTAGCACCAAAACTACTTTGGTAGCCAAAGTGCAGGTCATGGGGAGCTGGAAAGGGAAGAAGCCCAGTGTAGGGAGTACCGTTCATTTCCCGACGCCCCGACCCCAGCATTCCGCCCCCTAACAATGCGCCCCGAACCTCGCGCCCTGCCGCCGCTAGTCCTCCGCCGCGCCGCCATGAAGCACCGGAGCTGACGTTCTCAACCCGCTCGGAGGAATCTTGGGCGCAGAGTCACAGGCGGGAAACACAGCGCGCGTGCGCCCTGGGGAGTTGACTCCCGTATAGGACAGGGGAGGCACGCTCTGAGATATTTGCATGTCGCTATGTCTTGTGGGAAATCACCATAATGGAGAAATGTCTTTAGATTTGGGAACCTTATAAACTCTGGATACGGCCTTTTCTCCTCATAGGGCGGAGGGAAGCTCATCAGTGGGGCCACGAGCTGAGTGCGTCATGTCACTCCACCCCCATGTCCCTTGGGAAGGTCTGAGACTAGGGCCAGAAGCAGCCCTAACAGGGCTCTCCCTGATATTTCGGGGAGGTGAGTTCCCAGAGAACGGGGCTCCGCGCGAGGTCAGACTGGGCAGGAGATGCCGTGGACCCCCCCCTTTGAGGAGGGGCCCGGCGGATGCCTCCTCAGCCGGAGTTTGGAACAGACTCACGGCCAGCGAAGTGAGTTCAATGGCTGAGGTGAGGTACCCCTCACGGGGGCTTCATAACCCAATTCAGACTACTCTCCCCCGTCCTTTTTTTGAAGAGAAATGTCCTCAGTGCTGGAAGACCGTTTGTTTCCACTAAGAGTCGCAAGCATGATTGGGATAAGTGTGCCAACTGCTGTTGGGAGTGGTGTGTGGAAAGTTACATGAAACTTCGGAACTGGGACTACCACTGGGCAGGAAAACTACTAGACTGTTAGTGTCAGAAACCCCTGAACATGATGATTTGGTACCTGGTGACATTAGGCCAGAGGTTCTCAAATGTTTGACGGCATAAGAATCATGGTGTATGGGGGCTGCACACTTAAGCAGATTCTCCACCCCAGTCCTCTTGAAAAAGAGTGGGGATTCTGAATGAAAGGTGAGTTTTATTGAACCTCACTCTTAAGAAACAGAATTTGAAAGCTCATCTGTTAAAAAAAAAGAATTTGAAAGATCAATGATTGCAGGAAACTAATAAGATTTAAAAAGCTTTAACATTCCACCGACATGGTTTTTTATATAGTTTTTTGTTGCTGTTTTGCTTGTTTTTGTTTTTGAGACAAGGTCTCTCTCTGTGGTTAGGGCTAGAGTGCAGTGGCCCAATCCCAGCTCACTGCAGCCTCAAACTCCTGAGCTCAAGCAATCCTCCCTCCAAGGCCTCAGTGTACTAAGGTTACAGGGCGTGAGCCACCGGCTGTTTTTTTTTTTGGAAATATTGCTTTATGTTGTTATAAATGAAGCTATCAATTTTCCAAAAATGATGAGCAAAGCCGTATGAAGGAATTTGCATGCATGTCTTCAGGAATAGCTAGGAAAGCGGATGTTGAGGAGAACCTTCTATTACAAAGTTGCTACAACTTTGGTAGGAAAAGATTCTCAAGAGATATTAATTTAAACTAGAGAGGTCTTAAGTCAATTAAAAGGAGAAAAGTAAGCAGTTCAGGGTTGGGATGAGAGGTGGTGAACACGCATAAGGCTCAGTCTTTAGAGACCTAGGCTCCATTTAGGAAATAGTCACTCAATGTGGTTACTTGGGGTCCTTTTATCACGTGAAGCCTATCCTTTGAGGCCTTAGGAAATTGGAGTCTCCTACTTTTCTCACTCCTATATTGAAACCTACTTTTGGATCTCTATCCTTATTTTGACAAGGGATGCTGTTTTATTATTACTTTTTTTTTTAGAGGCCTAAATTAAATTTTATGGCACGAATAGACCAAAACACATGTCAGGATTAATACAGTCTATAAACCAAACCTTTGAGCCTATTTCACAAACATCAGTAGGATCATTATCTCCACAGCAGTTTGTGCTCTTATCTTTTTGATGAGGATCTTCCCAAGTCTGAGGGAGGGCACCATAATTCCATATATAACCCTTGTGAGGGAAGATATTCGCCGCATAGCGTAGCTTGCCATTCTTTACATCTTGTTTAATGGGATTCAATGGTTCCTCAGTGGCAATCTCCATTTTAGCATTTGTCCACCGAGGTACTTCTACAACCATATTAAACAAATTCTCATATTCATCATTTCGTGCTTTCTTTGTAGGAATGCCATTTTCCTCTTTAGAGTCCACCTTCAGAGGGATATCATGAAAGGGGGAAATGTAGTGACCAGCTACATTCTTGAAGAAGACGCGGAAGACGTGCGAGCGGGGCGGGCCGCGCTCCTCCGTGCGGTACAGCGCCAGGCGCGGCGCGTTCCCGGCCCGGCGCCCGCTCCCGTCCGCAGGCGGCTGGCGGCGGCGGCGGCCCCCGCGGGCAGCAGCGGCCCCCGCGCGCGCATGGCGTCCTGGGCGGCCGGCTCGGCGCGGGGACTCTTTTTTTTTTTTTTTTAAAGAGACAGAGGACTCGCTCTGTCCGGCAGGCTGAGTACAGTGGCTCAATCATAGCTCACTGTAACCTCCAATGCCTTGGCTCAAGCCATCCTCCCGCCTCAGCCTCCCAAAGTGCTCGGATTACAGGGCTGAGCCACCACACCCGGCCTATTTTATTATTTAAACATGAACACGAGTCAGCGCGCTCGGGCTGCGGGTCGGGCCGTGTGCGGGTGAAGGAGGGAGGGGAGGAGGGGCGGCGGAAGGACTCCACCGGGGCGCGTCCACCTGGGCTGCCAGGCTAGGGGTTTCCTCTTGGGCCGGCAGGGCTGGCCCGTTGGGTGGGTGTGGCCAGACGGGGCCGACAGGGTCAAGGCGGACGGACCGGGCGGCGGGCGGGAGTGGAACGCCAAGTTCCCGGGGGCTGCTGGGCCCTGAGGCTTCGGCGGACCGCAGCCCACCCTGAGCGTGGCGGCTCTGTTGGGCTGACGGGAGTCGGTCCCGCGTGGGGAGGGCCCTAGCGTCCAGCTCCGGGAGAGCATCTGGGAAGTGGGGGAGGGGGAGAGGGGCCACCCTCTCTGGGGGACCGGGGCCTCAGGCGCCCCGCCGTGCAGGGGGATAGTGTTGCGCCTGCGGTTTGGGGCAAAGGGCGCTTGGCGGCCCGTGGGGCGCATCGTGTGCGGGGGCAGCCCGCCCAGCCCAACAGCCCCATCCCGCGGAGCCCTTGGGCCTTGGGCCGGGAACCCAATGCCCCGGGTTAGCTTTGGCGCGGGGCAGTGGTCGGGACTAGGGGCAGGGACGCGTAGCAGCCTGGCCTCTTGAGGCGTTCAGGGACACTCTCTGCTGTCTACGGCCATACCACCCTGAACGCGCCCGATCTCGTCTGATCTCGGAAGCTAAGCAGGGTCGGGCCTGGTTAGTACTTGGATGGGAGACCGCCTGGGAATACCGGGTGCTGTAGGCTTTTTGCCTCTTTTTCTGTCCCCTCCCTGGGAGCGCAGCTGGCCCCTCCGCCCTCTCCGCCGGCCCGTTCCTGGCGCCAGACCCTGCCCGTGGCCTCCTCTTGTCTCACGCTGCAACACCGCCACAGAGCAGCATAGATGGCATCCCAGCCCTTCCCCTTCACAGCAATGCTCCAGCCCTGGGTCCACACCGGGCCGGGTGAGGGGATCCTTCCCTACCTGCTGGGTCTCTTCCCACACTCCGGGACATTGCCTACACCAGGCGCGGACCAGCCCAAGGCAGAAACCCGCCCCCTTGGCTCCTGGACCCCCAGCCCACCTACTTGGTCTTCACCACACACCCGGGCCTCAGGCCCAGGCCTCACGATGGGCATGCTCCTCGCCAGGGCTACGGAGAGACAGACCGGCGCACGCACTCAGCAAGTCTCAGGTCACCCGGCCAGAGAGGACACGCACTCAAAAAACAATCCACCTATCAGCCACACAACCCATGGCAACCCATCCCCACCCCCACCCGCCCAAGCAACAGGGGAGAAATAAATAAATAAATAAATATACAGGAACACATTGTCCTTATAAAACCTTACAGATACTAAAAAACAAAAAACTGCTCCCTTCATTCCCTCCATCCTGCTCCTAGGAGTAACTACTGTTATTAGTTTGATGTGTCTTTGTATTTTGTTTTCATTCACATACAGAAATATTTTATTAATATTTTGCCTTTTTTGAAGGAGAGTTGAGTGTTACATAAATGTGAACATATTGCATGTGTTATTCTGCAATTTGGCTTTTTTCACGTAACATGCATTGGAGATCTTTCCATGTTAGTATATGCAGATCTACTTTAATCTCTTCAACTACTGAGCAGTATTTCATAGAATAGTTGTATCATGATATAATGATTCCCCTTTGGATAGACATGGGTGTTTCTATAATAATTGTTTAGCTATTACAACCAGTGCTAAAATAAACATCCCTCCTTGAACATGCCCGTTTGAGCACAATATTTCTCCAAGATCGATAACCAGCTGTGAACTTGCAAAGGGTATGCTTAATTTTAAATTACTGACAAATGGCTATTTTCAGATTCTTCATTCTGAATACATTGTAAATGAAAAGTTTTTTTTTTTTTTTTTTT
>CAUYPO010039005.1:0-16850 GCA_963574435.1 Cheirogaleus major
AGGTCCCGGCCATCCTGTGTGTGCTGCAAGCTGAGGCTTTGAGGGGAAAATAACACATCCCCTGAAAATAAGCCCTAGGGTGTCTTCTTGAGGAAAAATAAATATAAGACCCTGTCTTATTTTCGGGGAAACACAGTACTAGAAAGTTTGAGAGTAAGATGATTTAGGGGTTGTTTTCGTAATGCCAAAGCCTGTAGAGGTCAGTATCAAATAAACAAATATAAAATCATTAAGAAATAACAGAAATTAGTCAGATATAGGAAGGGTGAGTTAAGAATAAAAATCTTCAAGGAATTGGAGAGTAACCCAGTTTTTGGTAGATAACTGCAATAGTAACTGATAGGAGATAATTAGATCTGATGGCAGAAGAATAAAAACTGCATTTTCCAGGAATCTGGAAGAGATTCACCATCCAATATTTGTTTGGAGTACTTTGCTAAATATATTAACAGCTATTCAAAAATGTTATTACTGAATCATTTGGAACAAAAATACTGAGTAGTTTCCAATTTGCCCAATTTCTTCCAAGAAACCTTCCTTTAATGCTCACATTGGGAATAATTACCCTCAATTAGCACTTTATACTTTCCAGATTAGAATATTTACCACAGTGTTGGGTAAAAATTGTGTTGTCTGTGTCACCTGATTAGACTCTAAATCTCAACATTGTAAAGACCACGTGTGCTTCATTCCAGTTGCGTTCTCAGTACTAGCTAGTGTTTATAACATATTAGGTGATTCATAAATGTTGTTTAATGTGAAAAAACAAAATAATTTTTTTCAAATCATTTTAGAGGCAAACACATAATGTAGTTGTATAGCATTAAGAGCTATGTCAGGCACTCATTTAAGATCACTACACATAATGATTCATTTAATCCTAATAATCCCTATGATACTAGTATCACTATTGATCCCATTATGCCCATTAAAGAACAAAGATGTGGAAATGCTCATCCAGTGAGGAACTTGGGGAGTTAGGATTCAAATCCAGGCAGTCAGAGTGGAATCGTTTCACCTATCCACTCATTAAGGTAAAAACACATGACAATGAAAAAGATTCTTTGACATGGTTCAACACACACCATTTGGAGCCCATTAGAGGACAAAGCTATTAAGAATAGTAAGAGAATGGAAAGAGATAGTAGAAACACTTCATTGATTTCAAAGTGTTTCAACTACCAATGATGATTTATATAATTCCAACAACCTCAGTGATGCATGAAGAGGTAAAACACTGAATAAAAATATCAACATTTCTAGCATCATCAATCACTGAAAATGAGTCAGCAAGCTTGAAAGAATCTTTCACAATGTTTCTGAAATTGATCATTTAAATGAGCGTAAATAAGCTGGACAAGCCTAATGATATTTGACTATCATTGAACCATAATTCTGAGGGAGATGAGGTTAAGATGGTTAAATAAAAACTGGTTTCATTCATAATAAAATAAAAAAAGGCTATCAACCTAAACTAGTATTTATATTATTTTATTTCAGCCAAGTAAATTAAGATTTTTAATATTTTTAAATATAACATTTTATTTATCCTTTTAAACCGCCAGATATGACTTTAAGTAAAAAATTCTGCATCTCGTCAGAAAGATGTAACATAAAATTCAAGTTCTTTTTATATCCTGTAAGTAGCACATAATTATCTTTCTTTTTCTCTCATCTTCACATTGTCATCCAAGACTTCATGGAGACTGCATTTGTTTAGTGATATGAAAAGAGGATGGTTTGGATTATTCCAACTTCTCTCTCTCTTCTTTTGAGATTCCAAGAGGGATATGAGAGACAAAGTTGTTAGTGACTGTGGTGTCATTAAGATGTCTGTTAAAACTATACTATAGCCTACTACTCTAATACTCTAAAAGACATGGCATTTAAAAGATTATTGAAGGGAACTTGTATAAGGCAGAATGGTTTGAAAATGTTCACATTGCTGAAGGCACATAAACATATATAAGGAAGAATGTGAAAAGTGCAGACTACTTTTTAGTATCCTGAGTGGTTTATATGGAAAATGTCTCATTATGCCACTATTAAGTTGCTTTACTACAGCACTAAAATGAGTAATTTATGCACTTAAATTTATGGGTAAAGAACTGAGCTGCCAGCAGTACAGAAGTAAAGTCATATGCTTATTGAATATTTTTAGAAATCTAGATTATTTGGGAAAAGCATTGTACCTTACTCAAAGAACACATTAATAATAGAGCATATATTAGAAAGTAACAATGAAAGAAGAATTTTACAATATAGTCACAAAATGAGAAAGAACTCTACTATTACTTCTGGAAGTTAAGAAATATTTGGGCAATATTGTTAGTAAAAATAGCTTATTTCAATCTAGGTACACACAATTCAAGCCTAGACATCAATAAGATTTTCAGCACTGAACAAGTCCTTGAATGGTTTTATTTCCCTAAGTGGTCCCTTGGAATACTGTGGTATATTTCTCTGCAACCTTAGCATAACATATAATCATTCCCCTTTGACATTTCTGTCTGGGAGAGTAAAGGAGAAGTAATATGATAATATGGATGGCATAAGCAAGGTTTCTCGTATAAGTGTATGTATGTGTGTATATGAGTGCGTGCATTATATAAATACGAATACGCATATATACATATATTCTTATATAAACTCTTTTTATATATGTATGTGGCCATACATAAATATGCAATTTAATTAGAAGTATAAGTAATAGATCGATAAAAATGTGGAGGAAGATGTAGGAAGTAAGAGCAAGCTTGAAGATAAGTTGCCAACAGAAAAAGATGAGAAGTAATACAATTTTATCTGGTCTGAACATGAAAGGCATATAGTATTAGAGCTATAGTAAGATTTTGGAATTATCTCATTTAGTGATTCATAACTGAAAATAGATTTTAGTGAAATTTTTTCAATGCACAACTGCCTGGGCCCCATGCTAAATCAACCAAATCAGGATTCTCAAGGTGGGGACCAGGGAGGGATAGGATGGGCAGTTTGTGTCAAAAGTCTCTGCTGGAATGCAGCTTTCTCATTTTGTACCTAAGAAAACCAATTCTATTTCCTAAGTATTCCAAGAAAAACTTACTTAGTGTTATAAGTCAAAAAAGTATAAATATTTTCATCATTGCCTGAAAGAATATTGTAGTTTATGTATACTGTCCCATCAGATCACTATAATACTATATATTAATTATTTTTCTATCTAATGTGGAAAAAAACTCACAAATAACTCAGAAAGTATCAAGGTAATATGTAATATCTCCATTTTTATACAACTAGTGATGGAGAGGAATGGAAGTTTTGATGTGATGTGTTTTTCTTCCTGTAACAAGATTTGAAAGCAGGCTCTCCTTTGGCTTAGCAATTATTTTTTCTCACAACCTTAGGCCAGATGCAGACAGTTTGCTACAACTTTTCTACGTTTTATAACATTGTAAACCTGTATTTTCCTCTAAAATTAAATTCTGGTGTCCTTAGCAAAATGCTATAATTATTCTTTCGCTTTTTGTGTGCATGTTTTATTGACATCACCTCCAACACATAGTGGTTAGGGCTAATGGCATTGGAGTCAGACAAATCAGCCATCATCTGCCAATTTGTAAACATTTATGAATACCTGCCCCTTGGCACTGTTCTTCTATGTGAGAAAGTAGCCATGTTTTCATTCCTCCCTAAACGTACTGAACAGCCATCTACTTGGGGACTATAGGTTAATCATACATCCAATTTCACTATTTGTGTTCCAAATGAGTCATCAGCAAGAGACATGTTGAATGACATCGGTCCTGTCCTATATGGCTTTTCAAAGCTGTGTGGCCCCATTTTGCTCCCAGCACTGTATACCTTAACAACTGCCTTATGCTCACTACCTGATCCCAGCTTCTGGTGGTGACTCTAACGTAAAGGTAAGGTGAAAGAAATGACTCATAGCATCTTTGTGTCTTTGAGTGAATCCAACTGGTCTTCAAATAGTGTGCATGAAATACATTATTTTTATCACATCATTTCTTCTATTTTGTGTTAGCAGAAAAGTAATGAAAGTTTGTGAGAAAAGGGCATTCAGGCATTAATCATGTCTGTTTTTCAGGTTGGTAGGCTTAGAAATACATTCCCTCAAATAAACTATAGCTCTTATGCCTTGTCACTAAAGTCTTTGAAGAGAAAATGTACGTATGGTTTGGCAAACTAATTTTTGTAGCAATATCCTTTCCTGCTAAATATGTCATTGGACTCCATCAACACTAATATCAATAGTAACTTTTTCAAGTCTACATCACAACTTATTACATTCTTTTCCTGTTAGATAAAAAGAGCAGTCACAAAACTCTTTCCTTCATATGCCAAGAATTAAATCATATTCTGAACATTACTAATATTGTGGAACTTAGATGTGAAATATCTACCGAGAAGACAGGTGATAATTACACAGATATATGTTATGTTTTATTTAACAATCAGAAGCTCATTCTACTTTCTCTCTAAACAAAATGTCATTTTATTTACTGGTAGCTACATTTACAATCTTCTTGAAAACAGTATAACTTGCAACTGTGTTTATGCAAAACTTTGAATGATGCCAGTAGTGCTTAGATCTAAAACAGAAAAGAAATATTTTGCACTTGTTCTGGAAGAAAAGGTAATTGGATTTACCAAAACAAAAATTTCACTGTGCTTTCCATAATGCAAAGCTTTAATGGCTCATGAGATTTTTTAAAACCTAATTTTACATACTGTTCTCAAGATTCAGGACAAGTAGATTGCTGGCTAACAAAATCTAATATCCAAGCATAGGTCATTTTATTAAGTACTCGATCTTTTTTGTTGTTGTTGTTGTTATTTTTTCAAAAGTAGCATACCAGAACATTTACACTGCATGTGCTTCTCCTAATAAAAAGATTCACATCTAAATTTGCAAGGGGCCTTTTCATTATTTACACTCTAAAGGTTATTCTGAGTTGTAGTATTTAGGGTACCATTTTTATCAGTTTTTTTGTGCTTTTCTGATTCCATTTGAGCCATTTTCACATGTGGATCATGGCTATAATGTTAGCACAATAGTACAACAAAACAATAAAAAATTATCAAACAAAATCATTAATATACAAATGATATGAAATATATTAGCAAACTACAACCCAGTTAACATATTATTTTTCACATAATGCACACTCTTTTAAAATAATTTAAAATGTTCAAGAATTTCTGTGAAAATTATAGTTAATGTTATATTTCAAATTTGAAATGGATGTTTAAAATGTTATCTTTTCTTCTGAAACTAGCATGTTGAGTCAGGATTCCTCAAATATTGCTAAGGACAATAAGTGTCCAGTATACTTTAAGAAACATAACTTTAATGTCCATTCAAAATTGTTTTGACTATTTATCATCCTGAAACTGAGTCTTCTGATGATCATGTTTTTCCACAGTTAATAGGGAAATGTGCAATTATATCTTTGGGTTTTTCTTATTTTCTAGATTTTATGTTTTTTTAAATAAGTACATAGAGTTCCAGATCAACAAGCATCATTCCTTTTAGTATATTTTTTTGCTTGTAGAATCAGTTTTGAGCCATCTTTTTAATATTTTATAAATATCCTGGAATTTACTCTATGCAGTGATAATTCTTCCTTTGATAGAGAACATAAAAATTATAAAAGTATTTGTATTGATTACTCTGGGATTATTAGTTAAGTTTAATCCAAGTGTTTGGAACACCTTATAGACATTTTAAATTCTAAATATGAAATGAAAAAGCAGAATCCACTATTCCCCTGAAGCCACTCCCCAAGGAAGATTTCAGTGTTTGAACAAAGACAACCATTTTGCAATAACAAGTTTTTGATGATTCAGTTATATATTGCCAACCATTCAGTATTCTTTAAAATCTTCACAAGAAACTTCAAAAATAGGTGTATGTTAAGATGCTTTGCCCTTTTAGGATTCTGAAAAAATAATTAGTTTCCTCTCCAATCCACATGTATTTACTTTGTTTCCAGATGGTGAGGGATCTTTGATCAGAAAACTGAAGTTCATGTTCTCTTTGTCCGAATTCCTTCCCTAAAGAGGTGGCTGATCACACAAGCAGAAAATCTTAGGGTAAATCAAACCATAAGCATGAAAAATATGAGAAAAAAAAAGAACTGAAAATAACTTGGCATTTTTGCATGGTATTAGGTGTGGATGAGACACTATTCTGCCTTGATAAAGTATTTAGGGCCTCCAGGGTTCTATCCACCACTGTACCCTTCTCAGTATCATTACTGCCCAGACATGTTCTCATATGATTCTAAAGGGAAGATACAAAGGAAATAAAATAATATATAAAAAAACAATATATTCTATTTTTTATGAGGGTTGTTTGTGTGTTAGTTTTTTCAGAGACATTATTTTCACCTGGGTATTTCAGTAGTCAAAACAAAAATTCTAGAAATCAGTCTTTCTTTAGTGCTCAAAAAATAAATCTGAATTGTGAATCTTTAATAAAAAGGCTTACAAAACCCAATATCCTGGCTCATTACTGTGTCCTTCCTAATGGTACATCGGTATGCTATTCATGAGACCATGATGAAAATACACTTAAAATTCCTCTTTTAATTTTCCAGTGGCTTCATTCTGAAAGTAAATGTAATATTTTTAAACAGCGAAACCATATGGAAACAAACCTTAAAAATAAGAATGGCATTAACTATCTGGGGTAAAAACCACATCTTATCACCTACAATGCAATAATTAATTTTCTTGTGAAGCACATGATCTGACTCAAAAGACAATTTTTTAACAGAATTTAATATAAATAAATGATAGATGATGATAAATAGAGATATTTATAAACACAACAAGCATTATTAAAAGAGGTATATTGCCTTCAAGATAAAATTATTCATGTCTAGTTTTTGCCAAACTAGTATTAATACTCTATATTAAAATTCTGCATCTGTTTCCTAGATTTAAGTACATGTGGAGTTCCACTGAATTAATATAGGCCAAGGAGAAGAAAATCTGATTCCTCAGTAATTGAAGATTTTTTTTCCTATAAACCCACACAGCTACAAAGATTTGCTTATTTCTAGGATTAAACCATGTACTAAATGATTCACAGCTTACTGAGAAATAAGAACAATGTCTTCTATAATTAATTTTTGCTTTCAGGACATTTTTATTAAAAAAATTATTTTTACTTACAAAACAAAAGCACCAAAAACATTATCAATTTCCATGGTATTAGTCAAAAGATAGTAGTTGCTATGTCTTAGTATTGCAAATAAGTAGAGTAGTAAGTGTGTTAACTGAAAGAGCAGAGAATAGTAGAGACTTCATTGTCTTCATTTCCTATGAATCCCTTAGACAATTTAAGTAGTTGGGCTGTCTGTTCTGTGGCTTAGGGATTTAAAATAATAGTAATTGACCTAGAAATGTGTTTAAATGGTGAGTTAGTGTGTCTTCAGGCACAAAGCACACTGTTTAATTGCTACAAGTGAAATAAATAAATATAAAGTAAAATGTGACAACCTTAAAAATATAACACCAAGGAAAAATGAGTTATAATAATGAGTAATTTATTTTTCAACCCCAGGTTACTTCATTTGAAGCACTTTATGCCATAAAGAAATCTATCCTTAAATGGTGATAGTGAAACTCTGCAATGTTATTGAGGCATATAAAAATATCAAAGGTAGCAATGCCAAAATACAGGTTAGGAAGGATTAATGACTAGGCCTTGCTTCTGAACACAGGCCTGCATAATAGTAAGACAAAAATTAAATTTTTGAAATGTATGCATTTGAATTGTTATATCTTCACCTTCCCAACCCCAGTTCAAGGAAGAAGAATATTATGTGCAGCACTGGTTGAGATGAACCATAAATTAATAACCACTGTCTTCCCAGACATCTATTTGGCATCTGCCAACATCACCTTTCTCAGCACTTCTGAATGGGATTTGTCCAACGAGCTTGTTTGGTATTCAGAATAGAACAGCCTTTGAAGAACTTTTTGTACTCCCCGAAGGCTGTTTTTCATCCTCAATCCAAAAGACCTAAACTTTCTGGCAGACATTTACTTTCATCTTTTTAGTGTACTGTGAACTATTGTCATTACCACGAGTGTACAGGGCAGTAGAAAAAGTGGTCTTTTGCTTGTTTCCCCTGTATTTATTTACTTCCATTAAAGCTTTCTGCCCAACTAGGCATTTCTTTTTCATTTGGTTGACACATTTGTTCTCTCTTTCTCTATTTTTTCTCTCTCTTCCCTTCTGTTGCTGACAGTTTTACACTTTGATTAACAGCACTTACATACCTAAAAATCATTCTGTTCATTGCAGAGAGGACAAGACTTTTGCAGAAGCAGAAATGAATAAGGAGCCACCTATTTTTTTCCTCCCACTTAAAAGAGCAACAGTAGAACAACTTCCTATCAACAAGCACCACAATTTCTTTACTTAGAGAAGAAATCAAATTAAGCATGTTTATTTGTTCAGCTTTTGGTGGATGTATTGGTGCTTCCAAGAGTATTGAGGTCAAGCACACACAAGCTCTAATCAGCCACACTATTAGACAATCTTTCTAGAAGTTGTTTTTTATTCCCAAGTCTCAACAAATATTGCAATTTATTTTGTAAATAAAAAAAACCGTGCTTTTAGACAGGCCTGTTCTGCAATGAAGGAGAAATTAATCTTCCCTGAGAATTGGCGTACACCGTGACCATAAGAACAAGGAAGAAGCCAGCAGCCACAATCACAACTCAGATACTGAAATGTATCTGCTGTCTCATACAGGGAAGGAACAAGGGTGAAGGACAAGCATGTCAATAAAAGCTCATTAGTGATGAGAAACCAAGCAAGGTCCCTGAGTAGGATGTACTTGTTTACAATTTAAGTCTCTTAATGAGAATTTAATTTCCTTTCTAATTTTGTCACATATTTGGTCACAGTTCTATTCCCCTTGAAGAATATCCAACGTGATCTTTTTATAGTATAAATTACAAAGAGAATACAAAGGGTATGTTCTGTGGTCAGCAGAAAGGTAGAAGTCACAATGAAGAGGCATTTTACAAATAACAAGCCAACCTCCAAGTGCAGAATAACCCAGCCTGCTTAAATTATTTGTAATCTTTACTCAGGTATGAGAAAAATTAGTCTTTTCTAGTCCTAGGAATCCTGGGTGCCTTTCCAGGCAGTGATGGTGAGCAGTATATCCAACAAGACAATGAAGGTGTAATTACATAACTCATCTTAAACATACATTTACTTAAGAAGAACATGTTGATTACATTGGCTTGACTAGAGTCGGCAGGGGAAACAAGTGGCCAGATGAACCTTATACTCTTAACTGTGCAAGTTCAAGTCACCCCTTTTATTCATATTCCTCCCCTTTGAAGTATCATTCATTTCTGTGACACAAAACTTCTCAAATTCCACCCCAGATCTTCCTGCGTTAACTCCAAAGTGGAGCTAATAAGGTGATTGGCGGCCAAACTTTCATGAAGTTTTCATTTGTTTGAAAATAGTTTAATTAATTAATGCCATTACCATGAAGTAAGGTTCCTTTTGACAGAACAGGTAGCTAGTAGACTATGGGAGCGCAGCTTTGAGCAAAAACTCTAACTTTTTAAATGCAGATTACTTCTGGGTTCTCCATTGCCTTTACTCTTTGGTCAAGGGATGGAAATCATGCTATTCCTCTCCCTGATTTCTCTTGATTTTCTCTCTCTCTCTCTCTCTCTCTCTCTCTCTCTCTCTCATTTCTACTCTCTTTCTCTCCATAAACTGTCACTCTAGCTCCTCAAGTCCTGGTTGATCTGTACAGCTTTTGACCTGCCCAGTGTTTCCTTAATTTAATACCCTAACTCTTTGATGAGTATTTCCTTTCCCCTATATAACAGGTTGCTCTCTCTGACCAATGTTTCCCCCCAAAATTTGTCAAAATATTTCACAACCAAGATATTATATAATTATTCATCATTGCCTTGACAAAACTATTTAAGTTTTTAATACTTTTAAATATTTTTAATATTTTAAAAGACTAAAGAATAGATTAACTATGTATTTAATTATTTTGTAATCTGTGAGATAAATTTTTTGGCTTTTTGGTAATAATCAGACTTGCAAAGGAGGAGAGTGGAATAAAACAGACAGAGTTAGAAGAAAGGAGAGATGTTGAGTCCCTTTCTCCCAGTTCCCTGAGATGTGACCAATGCCAGACTCTCCATCCCAGGAAGCAGCTGATAAGTTCTTTCCCACTACAAATTGCAGCAGCTCCCACCTCTCTACCTCTAGGAGCAATGGATGATCAGCTGAGAGTTCTGACACAATCTACAATCACCTTTGACAGCAAAAATGCTTCATTAGCAAATAAAAGGGAAAATAGCATTAGGTTTATGAATTGATAATTTCACTTTGTAGAAAATTAACTTCCTCTTACTAAGTAGAATGGGGAGACCAAATCTAGATTTCGGTGTAAGGGATGGATTGGATTCAATTACAGCTCTAATATTTACTCGGCAGGAAACCTTAGGCAAGTTACTTAATCTTTCTGAGCCTCAGTTTTGTCATTTATAAAATGAGGATAATAATCTATGTACCTCACAGGACTGTTGCTAAGGTTAGTAAGATATCAAGTAAAGCAGTTGCCATATCTCACATTGTCTATTTAGTGCTCAAATAATTATATTTTTAAAAGATATGTAATCACTTCAAAAATACATATTAATAATTAGTTGAGAGTCAAAGAAAAATTATCATATGAACCTGTGTTCCTGTCAGCCTTTGTTATGCTTCTTGTCATATTAATTTCTGGGACTGCAGAAAAAAGTTCAAACACCACAACTCTTTCAGACAACTATCTAACAACTTTTTGTGATTGGAGCAATTATCTGCCTCAGAAGGGCAAAATAGATCTAAATCCCGTGTTTGGAGAATGAAGTAGAAGATTTTTAATACTTTGAAATGTAAAATACTTACACAGATGATGGGTTATACAACAGTAAAGCTAATTATGTTCAGCAAAAAGTATCAAAGGCCTCTACTGCCTTTACCTGATACACAAGATTTTTTATTTAACCCTTTTTCAGATGGAATTAGTGATGTGGGCAATAAAAGTACTCAAAGTTTTTTAAATTTTATTTATTGTAAATTGACAATTTGTAATTGTGTATATTAATATTTATAGTGTACAAAGTGATGTTATGAATTAGATGAATACGATGTAGAATAATTAAATCAAGCTAATTAACATATGCATTACCTCAAACATTTATCATATTTTGTGGTGTGAACATCTGAAATTTATTCTTAGCAATTGTGAAACATAAAATATATTATTTACTATATTCACCACCCTGTGCAACAGATCTCAAGAAGAAAAACTTATTCCTCCTGTCTGAGATTTTGCATCATCATCTCCCCATCCCCTAATCTCTATAACCACCATTCTAATCTCCACTTCTATGCATTCAATTGTTTTAGATTTCACATATAAGTGAGAATATGTTGTATTTCTCTTTCTGCATTTGGCTTATTTCACTTAGCATTATGTTTCCCTGTTCTATCCATTTTGCTGCAAATGGCAGGCTTTCCTTCTTTTTTAAGGCTACATAGTATCCCATTGTGGTTATATACCACATTTTCTTTATTAATTTCTCTGTTAATGGACACTTATGTTGATTCCATGTCTTGGTTATTATAAATAGTGCTACAATGAACATGGGAATGCAGAAAATCTCTTTGACAAACTGACTTCAAATTTTTTGGGTAAATATGCAGAAGTGGGATTATTGGATCATATTGTAATTCTATTTTTAGTTTTCTGAGGAAAATTGACACAGTTTTCCATAATGGCTGTACTAATTTACATTCCTACTAACAGTGTATAAGAGTTCCCTTTTCTTCACATCCTTGCCAATACTTGCTATCTTTTGTCATTTTGATAATAGCCATTCTGACAGGCATGAGATTCTAACTATTGTGGTTTTAATTTGAACTGCCCTAATGATTAGCAATGCTAAGCATTTTCTCTGTTGGCCATTTGTATGTCTTCTTGTGAGAAATGTCTATTCTTGTCCCTTGCCTATTTCTATTTTTTTTTTTTTTTTTTTGCTATTGAGTTATTTGAGTTTCTTATATGTTTTGGGTATTAACCCCTTGTCAGATGTACAACTTCTAAACATTTTCCACTAATCCATAAATTGTATCTTCACACTGTTAATTGTTTCCTTTGATGTGCAAAAACTTTTAGTTTTCTGTAATCTCATTCATCTATTTTTGCTGTTGCTGTCTGTGTTTTTGGGGTCAAATCCCAAAAAATCATTGCCCACATCAATGTTGTGAAGTGTCTTCACTATGTTTTCTTCTAGTAGTTTTATAGTTTCTGGTTATCTGTTTAGGTCTTTAATCCATTTTCAGTTGATTTTTGTATACAGTGTGAGATAAAGGTCAAGTTTCATTTTTCTGCATGTGGATATCCCGTTTTCCCAGCACCATTTATTAAGAGGCTATCTTTTACCCATTGTATATTCTTGGCAATTTTGTAAAAAATCAGTTGGCTGTATGTGTGTGGGTTCATTCCTAGCCTCTCTATTCTGTTTCATTGGTAGATGTGCCTATTTTTATGCCAGAACAATGCTTCTTATTTCTATACGTCTGGGATATAGTTTGAAATAAGGTAGTGTGATGCCACCAGTTTTGTTCTTCTTATTCATGATTGTCTTGACTGTCAAAGAAACTCGCCAGGACTTTTGTGGTTCCATATGAATTTTGGGGTTCTTTTTTCTATTTCTATGAAAAATGACATTGAAATTTTGATAAGGATTGTACTAAATCTGTAGATCACTTTGGGTAGTATAGACATTTTAACAACATAATTCTTTGAATCTATGAACATGGTATATCTTTCCATTTATTTGTGTCATGTTCAATTTCTTTCATAAATATTTTATAGTTTTCATGTACAGGACAGGTGTTTTACCTTCTTGGTTAAATTTATTCCTAAGAATTTCTTTATAGCTATTTATAAATGTAATTGTTTTCTTGATTTGTTTTTTGGATTGTTTGTTAGTATATAGAAACACTACTAAATTTTGTATGTTGATTTTGTATCCCATAGATTTATAGTATTTGTTTATTAGTTCTAACAAGTTTTTGATGGCATCTTCAGGATTTCTTATGTATAAGATCATGTCAGATCTTGTCTTTCCTATGTATAAGATCATGTCAGAAAACAGTGACAGTTTTATTTCTTCTTTTTCAATTTTGGATGCCTTTTAGGACTCCAGTACTATGTTGAATAGAAGTGGCAAGAGTGGGCACTTTTGTCTTATTCCAAGTCTTAGAGGAAGGCTTTCAATTTTTTACTGCTGAGTATAATGTTTGCTGTGGGCTTCTCATATGTGGCCCTTATTGTGTTGAGATGCTTTCCATGTATACTTAATTTGGGGAGTCTTTATCATGAAAGGATGTTGAATTTTGTCAAATGCTTTTTCTGCATCTAATGAGATGGTTGTATGGTTTTTGTCCCTCGTTCTGTTAATGTGATGTATCACATTTAGTGATTTGTTTATTTTGAACCATCCTTGCATTCCAAGGATAAATCCCACTTGGTAATGGTGTGTAACCCTTTTAATGTGCCATTGAATTTAGTTTGCTACTATTAATACTTTGTTGAGGATTTTTACATCTATGTTCATCAAGGATATTGGCTTATAATTCTCTTTTCTTGTAATGTCCTTGTCTGACCTTAATATCATGGTAATTCTGGCCTCATAAAAAGAGTTTGGAAGTATTTTCTCTTATTTGATTTTTAAGAAGAGTTTGAGAAACATTGCTATTAGTTCTCTAAATGTTTGGTGGAATTCAACAGTGAAACCATCAGGTTCTGGGCTTTTCTTTAATGTTAGACTTTATATTGCTGATTCAATCTTCTAACTAATTACTGATTTGTTCATATTTTCTCTCTTCATGATTGTTTCTTGGTAGCTTGTATTCACAGAAATTTATCTATTTCTTCTAGTTATCCAACTTGTTGGCATATAATTCTTCATAATAATGTTATGATCCTTTGTATTTCTGTGGTGTCAGTTCTAATGTCTCCTCTTTCATGTCTGATTTTATTTGAGTCTTCTCTCTTTCTTATCTAGTTAAAGATTGGCCCATTTTGTGCATCTTTTCAGAAAAGCAACTCTTAGTTTTGTTAATCTCTTGATTATTTTTCTAGTCTATATTTTATTTATGTGTGATCTGATCTTTATTATTTCCTTTTTCATGCTAACTTTCAGCTTAGTTTTATTTTTTCTTTTTCTAGTTTCTTGAGGAGTCACGTTAAGTTGCTTAGCTGATATCTTGTTTCTTTTTTGAGGTAGGTGCTTATTGCTATAAACTTTCCTTTTAGAACCATCCTTGTTGCATCTATAAGATTTGGTATGTTGCGTTTCCATTTTTGTTTGTCTCAAGATACTTTTTAATTTCCCTTTTAATTTCTTTATTGGCCTATTGGTTGCTCAGGAACATGTTGTTTCATTTTCATGTATTTGTGAATTTTCTGGACTTCCTCTGCCATTGATTTACAATTTTATACTGTTGTGGTAAGAGAAGATACTTGATATGACTTCAATCTTTTTAAATCTGCTAAGGTAAGTTTTGTGCCTGAACATGTGATCTATCCTGGAGAATGTTCCACATGCACTTGCGAAGAATGTATATTCTGCAGCTGTTGCATGGAATGTTTTCTATATGTTTGTTAGGTCTAAAACATTATATCCAATATTTCCTTATTAATTTTTTGTCTGGATGTATAAACATTGTTGAATGTAGGATACCGAAGTCCCCTATTATTATCAGCATATGAAGAAATAGGCACTTTCATATAACTATTTGTGAAAGGGTAAATTGGTGTGATCTTTCTAGGAAGAACATTTGGTGAAATCTAGCAAAATACATAGAGAGAGAGAATGTGTGTGTGTTTGCCATTTTTTCAACCAATTACTGTAATTTCTAAGCAATTATTGAATAATTACTCTTTTTTCCTACTGATTTCTCATTCAATATTTATTACAAAATAAATTTCCATATGCAATGAGGTCTTATTAATACTCTGCTTTGTATGCATTGGTGTGTGTGTGTGTCTAAATGTGTGTGTATGTATATATCTATATATATATATGTGTGTGTGTATTTTAACCCAAACACTTCATGAACACTTCATAGACATCTTATGTCTATGCTAGAGGAAGATTTCCAAGATATATATACATGATGATCACTGAATTTGCTATTACAGGAACAAGCTGGAAACAAGAATATATGCACTAATGAAGAAATATCCATTCTTTAAATAAATGATGCTATATCTACTACTATGCCATCATTAAAAAGAGAGGTATACATATGCATTTGTCAATATGAAAAGATCTCCAATGTAATAATTAGTAAGCTCATTCTATTATCTCTCTAAACTTTATTTATTTTTTAAAAATTGCATTTTCAGCTATGATTAGTTTTTATTTCAATAATCATTTGGTGTATAACCTATGGACATAAAATATGCAAGAGTATAAAATCATATGGAACCAATAACAAGAAAAATGTATATTTAATTATAAATGTGCATGTGCTATTTACTTTGATTATTTAATATGCTATTTTCAATTGAAGATGTTGTATGCATAGCCTTGTAATTTAAAGTTGTGTTTAAAAAGTAGATCAGTCTTAAATATGCACATTATATTAACTTACACTTAGAATTTGCTAAAATATATTTTACACATATGATTTTTGAAAAGTGTTAATTCTGAAAAAGCCAAATGAAAAGAGAAATAATTCTGCCCTCAAAAATATCAGTTTAATTTAGAATCTGCAACAATTTCTAAAATCCCTTCTGCTACAGAACATTAAACAAAATATTAATGACTAATCATAGATCAAGGAAGATATTTGACAGGACACCTTGCTCAACTTCCAGCCTGAATTGACAATAAAGAATGATATGGCCTGATTTTAAGGACTATCAAAGACACAGTGATATCACAACTTGTCTTCGCTGACTAACTGTTTCAGTATTTAATCACCACTTTCCTCAAGAAATTCTTCCTTTGTCTCACCTAATGTTTTGCTTGTAGTTTTCTTCCTCTTCTCCTTTCCCTCCTTCTCTCCCTCCTACTCCTCCTTCTTCTTCTTCTTCCTGTTCTTCTTCCTCTTTTTTTCTCTTCATCCTCCTCCGCCTATGGGAGCATAGGAATTTGTTTATAGAGTCAATGCAATTCCTATTAAAATATCATCATCATTTTTCACAGACATAGAAAAAATAATTTTACCCTTCATATGGAACCAGAGAAGACCCCGTATAGCAAAATCAATCCTAGGCAATAAAAACAAAACAGTTTACCAGACTTCAAACTATACTACAAGGCTATAGTAATTAAAACAGCTTTTTATTGGCACAAGAACAGGGACATTGACCAGTGGAACAGAAAACAGAACCCAGATATAAAACCATCCTCATATAGCCAACTAATCTTCAACAAAGCAGACAAAAACATATGCTGGGGAAAAGAATCCTTATTCAATAATTGGTGCTGGGAAAACTGGATAGCCACATGTAGAAGACTGAAACAGGATCCACACCTTTCACGTCTCACAAAAATCAACTCACGCTGGGTAACAGACTTTAACATTAGATGTGAAACTATTAGAATTCTAGAGGAAAATGTTGGAAATACTATTCTAGACATTGGCCTAGGCAAAGAATTTATGAAGAAGACCCCAAAGGCAATCACAGCAGCAACAAAAATAAATAAATGGGACCTGATCAAATTAAAAAGCTTCTGCACAGCCAAAGAAACTGTCACGAGAGCAAACAGACAAC